>JABUQX010022454.1:0-7500 GCA_015478945.1 Trachelipus rathkii | reverse complement strand
AGAATTTCAGATATTTATTTAAACATCGACTCCTCATTTGTGAGGGTTAGATGTCTTACTTACTTTTTTTAATTATTTATGGCTATAGGCTCCGTACTAGTCTGAGCAGACATTTCAATATTTTTCCAGCACTCCTCTTTCGGGGGTTTGGGATGAGACCCCAATATGGACAAGAATCATGCGTGCTACCCTGCGCCAGTTTATATACTACAAAAAGATTGTGACACTGCACCGTGTTGAGTTTCTTAACCTCATTTTACTTAAAATCACACGCTATGTGCCTAACTGTTTAAAATATACAATTTCGACCCTGCGCAACTCACACACGTTCAAGCAGCTACACACTACACACACACAGAATTACACACACACAACCAACCAACAAACAAACAACACCACCCTACACGATATATCATATTATACGTCAGATAAGTATTGAATGATAATTGCATATTATAATAACAACTTAATATCATTTTTCTGTATTACATTACTTATATTATTTAATCTAATAATAATAAGTTTAATTTCACTAACATTGTTCGTGGATTTATTTCTAATTAGTATCATCTATAAATCGTCCGTCATATCTTCTTATTTACACTCTCAAAAATATAGGTCATAAAAATTAGATGATTTGGTGTATCATACTATATGCTAGTATAGATAAAATTAACCATACTCACGTATGACTAGCATAATTCGTGAATACTATGAACTTCATTCCAGTGAGATCGTGCGTGAAGTCTAATAGTTGTCCATATTAAGTGAATCAGAAGAAAAGAGAATAAGTTAGAAAAACGAAGATATAGTAATAGGCTCAAAAGATGCTGAAAGAGACATGAAAATAACTTATCCTAGGGCACTATATACGAGCTCATTATCACTTCGCACTCCTGTCCCAAATCTATTCTATTGTCCGGAGTCTTACTTTAGCCAAGAGTTGAAGCTTTAGCTTATGCATATTAGGGAACAGACATGTAGATGTCACGTTCAAAGGGTTTTGAGAAAATTTTCGCTGATTAATGATAAAATGATAATATTCTTTAAACTAGTTATATAACTTAAATAACTCACTTTTGGGCGTAATAGCGTTAAAATAAATATAAAGTAAAGTAAAATATTTTGGTCTCATCTAATTTCAGATCTCAGCATAATGAATGTATTGAATAATGGATTTGTCGCTCGAAAGCACAGTGCTCTTATACTGTGTATGAAGACTCAGAACGTGAGTCTAGTCTCTTTTTGAAATTTTGGACCAATGTTTACTTTTAGTCTTTGTGTACCTATTCATGCATAGAAGAGCGGAGATTGCCTGCTGAGGCACATCATCACGTTCCTGCTTTTTGGAGTTTTTTGAACGCCTTCCTTACATTCTTTGGCGAAGATATACGGAATATATTCGCAAGGGCTACATATGCAGTGTTGTTCCTCAGCGATGTCTCAGTGATCTTCAGCTTCACACCCGGTTTTCTCTTCCTTGTTAATAATTTTGATGTTATTGCTGATATATATATTAATTAATCGATATCTCTAAAGAATAGTAGTCACTTGAAGTGAGAGTCGATTCGGATTTTCAGAATTGTTAGACTTTTCGGTATATTAGTGTGATTTTCTGTGTGCCATATATATATTAATAGGATATGTTATAATACATAAATAATATAATCATCCTGAATATTAGTGAGATTAACGTACATCTTTAACATCGCGATTATCCATGAATTAATAATAATAATAAGAGTAGTAGCACGGTTCAGACAGAAATTTTGATTCTTCTATAACGAGTTCATCGAATAACCGAAACCTGTTCGCTAGTTCATGTTATTTTGGTAAGGTGAAACGTAAATACTGCACACTTCCAGTGACGTGTTGCACAATTTTCCATAATTTCATATATCTTATTCTCTGTAACTTTTTCTCTCTTGATTTCCTTTTCTGTCTCCCTACCTAGCAGTTGTGTATATGCCTCACAGCTCACTCTTTAAATGTCTTAGTCGTTCGCTCTAATCCGTCTCTACTTGTTCTGTAATTCTTTGTTATGGATAATAAATGTTCGATCGCCCAGGAAGGTTACTGTATCAGTGCGGTTTTCTCGAAATATATAATGAGTAGTACAATATAACTGTATTAGAATAAAACGCTTCAGCTGCGAGAGTCATAGAGTCCGTGCTAAACTTCTTTCGCCGCCATTTGTGTTCGATTCGGAGCTAATTACTCCGCGGTACGATCGTTATTTTCCGCATTGTGCAGTGAATGCGTGGTCCAGATTTGTCATATCTCGTTGTTCTCGTTTTTCTAATTTTGATAGTGTGTGAGTTGTTTGACTCTCTCGCTATGAATATGTTCGACTTATCAGAACTCTCATTTTATGTCACTACTGACTTAACTGATAATGTGTATGGTACGTTCTCTCAATTATAATAAGAAATATATAGCATCGACCATATGGATATATGATGATAGATACATACAGTCTGCGCTTCTGCGTTCTCTTGAAAACTCTTCTTCTCTCTTTTCTATTTCTAATTTACTTATTTTGTAAGTTTCGATATCCTATAGCTATTAGTGTAAACTTATCTTTCTATTGGTGATAGTATATTAGTTAATTATGTGTTTCTGCTTATTCTGAATATATAAATATTCTCATATAGGTTTACTGTTCTCAGAATTCGGTTTACTATTTCCACTTACGAGATGTGCAGTGCTCTCTTACCTATTACGATGCCCACCGAGAAATTAGTCAATACAAAATTATTTTTCTCAGCATACATAAATTTTGTTGACTACATTTAGTTTCTGAGATGATCGACGACTCCAGTAACCCATTCTGACATAAGCTCCGAATGAAAGTCGTCTCTCTCCTTGAAAAACAGACCAGAACAAATAAATCAACATCTATAAACCTATTATTTTTGAAACACTTGAAGAGCTTGGGGGTACCTTTTCTTTCAGCTCAGAGAGCGAGCATTCGAACATGAAGTTTGTTCCTGAGGGTACGCCGTTTGCTTGAATGCTATCGATAGGCTCGTATTCGAAAGAGATCACCGGGGATCCAATCCGGCATATTACTGTGTCGAGGTGGTTATGGAATATAGTCGCCATGGCCCGGGTATAACTCTGCGGCGAGGCTGGGACAGCACTGTCCTGATAACGTGTGACTATTTACTTTTTTGGTTCTTTTTCTTTCAGTTCCTTGTTTTTCACTCTTTCGGCAGGTCGATACAGGCCAACACCGGAGCTTGTCTGCTCATCCCCATCGAATTATAATCGATAGGTTAGGAATAGAGGGGGCTTGTCATCCGATGAGGGTCGAGTGATCTCAGATAATATTCATCCTGCGGCACTCCTCTCGAATCTTAGCCTGTGCTAGATTTTTTGTGCGTTACATTTTACGCCGGCGTAGTGGAATATCGGCTTTCTTTCTAGCTTCGGCGCTCGCTCGCACATTATGCGGATATTCTGGCAATTCCTCGAATCTCTGACGTAGCGCGCGCGAACGCCATAACGTGTTTTTAAGATCCACGCAACGTGGAAACTGGGTTATTTTATGGTCATGTAGCAAAAAAATGCTGCTGAAATGAACAATTCTCTTGCGAAGGAAACGAACACAGTGTTTATATCTTATCTCTCTCACAATATCCTACATTCCTCCGGGAACAGTCGGCTACTCTATGGCTCTTTTTTCTCTTCCTAGGCGTGTTACAGAGTAGTCTTCTATTCCCCTTTAGGTTCCAGCTCTTGCACCTTACCTAAATTGTAGCTGCACATACGTGTCGCGTGTGAGATAAACTCCTATACAAACGTAGAAGGAGGCGATTTACAATTACGTCCAGAAAATGACGGGAGACTTTGAAAGACGCCGTTGATTATGATGAGTGTGTATACAGAACTTATAGAATTAGAATCAAGACAAAGAAAGTGTCTCAAGTAGATCTAGCTGTAAGCCCGTATCTATCACCTTTTGTCTCAAAGACACTCAGGTTTTTTATAGTACGCAAGCCTGATTTGGGGCATTCTAAGATTAAAGGTTGGGTACTGCCTTGTTGGTGGATTAGGGAACTTCTAGTATACCTTTTTTTTTCTTCAATATAATGTAGCAGCAATTGAAGGAAGAAGTCCAACGCTTCTGCAAAAGAGTTACATAAATGTCTTGTGATATTCGTGTTACTGATGTTGATTATATTAAGTTAATGAGCGACTTTAGGAGGGATTGTCGATGCTGCTAAGGAATGGAGAATGATTAAATATGGTTCTTTCTCATAATATCCCAGCTCTCTCCGACAGCCGCGAGTGCGTGTCATTCACTATATTGGGAAACTGTTGAACGACCATTCGAATCCTACTCGTTGCCCTGATTAGGAGTGTTCGCCACGACCCTCATGAAATAGAATCCTTTCGCACGACTAAAATGATAAGATTTTATTACTTATATACGAGAATTGAATTTAGAAATATGAAGAGAAAGAAACCTAGATGTAGATATTTTGCGGGGATGTTTAAAGGTGTATCGCTTGCGTGTGAAAGATGATACAAAAACAAGCCTAGCTTTAGTGACTAATATATGAGCTGTTAGTTGGACTTTTAGTGTATGGTGTAATTTAGATTAAGAGCTCAAGATATCAGACTTTAAACTAAATGGCTTATTTTTATAATTTATACGCTGGGTTTATTGTATACGGTAGTATACGTATACGATTGTATACTACAGGTATACGAATTAAGTGGTTATGTAACATATATATTTTTTTATTTATTTGATACATTTGCACATCAAACTGGGTTAATACAAATTTTTTGCTCAAGAGCACTTGGAATCAGAAAGAGTGGCTTCCAAGCGAGTTGCACTATTACGTAATATTTGAAAATTCCCGATTAGGAGGTGGTCTTTATCTCTCAGGTGGACACTCATGCTGAAAGAGAGGGGCGACTATATTTGTGGGCCCCACAAATAAAGGGAGCTATATCGGAACGTACGGAACCGTTGTTCGCTCTTTGACTTGTAATGTCGTTGTATAAATGAATAATGTGAAACACGTTGCTATGCGGAGATCCTTTAAAAAGGTCATAACTGAGTTTCTAGGCAATATTAAGGCCAACAACTATCAAGAAATCAAGAGAATCTCAAACTCTTCTATACGTAAATTTTAACGCCGCCAAAGTGAGTGACTCTGTAACACTAGTGTCCTTTAGAAAAAATACTCTTTCTTCACGTTCATTCTCTCCACTCTTGGAGTGTGTGTTTCCTAAAAGACCTGCACACTAGGCGTCTTCGCTACTCAGTTGAAGAAATAAATGGAAGGGCACATGGTGAAGCTGTAATATTCATCCAAGTTTGAATTTCAATATTCTCATCTCTCGTAAAATAAAAGACGTTATTAAGTTGAACATTGGTAATCCTATACTCTCGCTTGTCATAATAATTGTAGGAGAACTTTTAGACCGGATGTTTCTCCACGCGAAACTACAGGTACAGAAAACGTCTCTCGAATCTACATTATTAAATTAGTGCTTATGCCTAAATATGAAGATGTAGAATTGAAAAACTATCAAGCGCTCTATCTTTACAATAGCTATATACTAATTTTATTAAATTTATCGATATATTAGACAAAAATAAAAAACTGCCGTTACAACAAATTACCTGGATATTATATCAATATCGAGGCAGCCATACATAGCAGGCAGCAAAGAAAACTACTCAGTAAACAAGGAAACCCGCCCAAGTGTTGAATTGACTAATTTGACAGAACCAATAAGTCTTACGCTCTTTGAGTCGATCCAGCTGAATAATAAGGTGGTGTGTTAGTTTATTTTGGCTTAGATATTAAAAAAAGAAGTTACCTAACGTATAAACCTGCAGTATTTTGTTGTAACTAAAAAACAATGAACAGAAACTGAAGAATAATTTAATAGTTACTTTATTAATTGAGTTTTTAAATTTACATTCTGTTTGTATTCTTTTAATAAAAAATGCCATATCGAGCGGGGATAGTAAGTTATAAACTTATGTAATATAAACTTGTTACGCTACATTAAGTCTTTGCCAGTATTACATTCATTACTTATAAAAATAATTGTTCATAGATACTAACGCCGCCCTGTCATATATCTCTGAACACTCGTAATTTCTATCGATCTCTATCACAAACTGTGTGTGTATGATTAAGTACTTGGCTCTGATTCTTCGGCTTGGTGCTCGTGCGATCTAGCTTTTTGGGTGTTTTGGTGGCGGGGTGTTAAGTGTCGTCATGGTTACGAAATAACACAATATCTGTGTTACACAAATGCATGATTAATACGGGTAACGCGCATGTCGATATGTTTCACTCTTTATAAACACTTGGATATTCATTCCTTATTTTGATGTACAAAACGAAACACTCTGTACTCATTCAGTATTATTCAAAAATAATTTTGTCTCTTGCTGCTCTCGGATGAAACCCAGAGACTGAATCAAAGAACGATTTGTGTTTTTACTCATAAGTTGAAATATACATTGTTCATCTCTTTAAAAAGGAATAATAAGGAATATGTCGGGTAACGCGCGCCGTAAATTTTTGTGGGCAATCTGTAGTGAATGTTTCCTTAATACTCTGTATAGTGTCATTTCTCGATCTCATCATATCTTGTCCCTAGAAAAAATGTGTTTTGGTGACATGATTAAGCTTTTATTTTATTGTCTCAATCCGTTTTATACATAGTGGTAGCATTAATGCTTATCTCATGTAAGCTACGTTTGAATTTGAAAAGATACTTAAGAAGTAGAATGAATAATTGTTTAATCGGTATATATACTATATTATATTACTATTTAACTGTTTATTATGTAAATAAATAAATTCGGTTATTTATTCCTAAATATTAACGGACGACTGTATTTCATAAGGTAAATATATATTACTAACTGATCTAGAGACTTATCTCTGAAAGCGTATTATATATATTATATATATATATACGGTATAACTACGATTTATTTTCAACGCCTCTTAATCGTATACTGTTATGATTATTTTTTATAATCGTAAACATTTTTCCGATTAGTATATATTTTTCTTTATTTTATACAAATGTGGACCTTATTTTGTGATAGAATTTAATTTTCTACCTCTTATTAGTTATCATATTATTATAGTTATATTAATTATAAGGTTTCATAAAAAGACAGATGGGAAATTCAATTTGGAAATAGTGATAAATGAAATTTATATATTCATAGATAGATCCTATATATTATATATAGTTAACGCTAAATAAATAAGATATAATATAACTATATATAGATTATACTTACACTTGTTTTTGGTACATTTCGTAGCTGTAATGCTAGGCCTATAGCTTATATAGGTTATAATATTAATAGATATATACTAATATATTTAAAAATACGTAAATCGCGTAATTAGACCGAAAATAGTTAGCTTCGACCATCTACACGAAAATAAATATAAGTTTATTATTCAAAATCGAAAAATAAATATATATCACAATTCTGAG
>JABUQX010022453.1:0-19717 GCA_015478945.1 Trachelipus rathkii | reverse complement strand
TTTTTTTTCTACAATATAAAGACGCTATGATTCTGGCAGCATCTTAAACTGAGAAAGACTTATAGGTACGTAGACACTCACCCAAGGCTGGTTTAGGGAATACGAGTAAGGAAGTGGGAGCCTACACCTATACTGCTCAAGGTTCATCGATAAAGATGAGGGAGGCCGAGTTCCCCGTATCCATGATACACATTCATCAGTGTGATTGTCAACGAGGAAGATTCCAGAATGATGATTGCAAGACAAATGTGCAAGCATCCTGTTTCCAGCACCGCAATCACTTTCTCACATACCACGCTACACCTTTATATATTTACAGCAGAGTTATTTGAATGTGAATCGGCTTTCATCATAGACATTACATAATACATGCTAATTTTATATGAAGATTTTCAAAAATTTCTTAACAAACTACCTTAAATAATATATAATATAAATAGTCAAATAGTACGGTCAGTTCTATATTCGCATCATTATAGTATAATATGAGCGATTATACTATTTGACTTACTACTATTACAATTATATAATTCTCACTTATATACTACCTGGATTAAGTAATCCGTCAACTCGGTAGTAGTACGATAAATATCGTCTATTTTTTAACGCCACCTATAATACTGTAGGAGGTCTACCAATTGGTTCGTAATATTACGCTGGTTACTCACAATTTTTTATACTTATACTAACTCTAATATTATCATAAAATCTGTTTTTATTTTCGCCACCTTATAATACAGTAGGCAGTGTCTACCTAGAACTATCCAGCTGGAACATCTTTCTACTAAAATTCTTAGATTCATGTAATTTCATTTACACCACTGTTAAAGATGTATAGCTTACAAGTTAATCTGTAATTCTAACAAAATATTTGGTACGATAATTATCGTGACCTGGATTTTATCAATTACTTAATGTCAATTATATAATATAAGTACCGTTGACGCCAATATACACAATTACTATATATTTAGTCTATATTTTTAATGATCAATCCTAAATACACAAATATCAAATATATTATATAACTAATAATAATCCTGAGCAGTATAACGTATATATAAAATCATATATACAATACTAATAATATAGAATATATAGCAACATATACGGAAATAAATATACGGATATACGGTATCAAATTATTGATTATAAATATATTAATTATATAAATATATAAATATTGATACATATTTAATTTTATTTTATTATTATTTTTTTTTAAATATTACATAATTATATTCTATATATTGATATAATTAGTACTTAGTTGGGTGTAGAGCTTTGGAGAAACTGGTTCTGCACCGCAAGCTCGGCATGACACCACCATTTAAGGTTTAAAACTTTTTCAGATCAAATGCTAACACAGGACAGTTTTACTTATCACATAAGCAAAGAACCGTTTGTCAAAATTTTGGCAACTCTACAACTATTCTATCTATAGTAAATATGTACTTATTAATTATAAATATAAATTAATAATCATCTGTATGACTAACGATTTGGGTATACAGAAAATTGCACTAAGTATTAAGATATTTGGTACAATTAAAATATTTAAACCATAATATATAAGATAATTAAAAATAATATATATATATATAATTTATAGTATAACTACAAAGACTTGCACAAATGAGCAGATATGCAATTTCAAAGGGGTAATTTAATTAAGAGCACTAAGGGCTCTCTTTAAATTGATTTATCTTATAATGTTTATTTCTTAAAGCTAATCAATCATATTTAAAAGCTCATCAGTATATTTATTATGGTTACCGAAATATATGATTTATTTAATCTCGGATATAAGGTTTAAAAAGATTATTGGCACGCCGAAATCTATGGTTGCCAGAATCCCTTTTGGGTATGCCAAGATATTCTCCTATAATATTATTTGAAATATAGATGGCAAATCTCACTACATAGGGTTCAATAATTCTTATGCCTGATCACAATCTTCTTATATGGGACACTGGCTTGATTAATTAAATTGGTATAATAATTTCTCTCCATCATCGAATTACGTAATCTAAAATCAAATTGTCCTATGACAATAACAAGTCAATACAACTGCCAGACATTCACTAATCCCCTGTAATTATCAGACCCCTTCGAGGAAGGTGTTCTCGAAACACAACTCCATGGCGACCTATATCGTAGGCCTTATCAAACAATGTCATTTTAACTAGGAAAATAACTGAGGCCATTGCTATACTCAATATAATAAGTTCGCCTTGGACCGTCTCCACCGCTATCTTATACCAAGACTATACACCTAGCAGGGGTTTTGCTTGAATGCGTAGACTGAATTAGCTGGTCTGCAAATGCTCTCGCCGCCTTCCAGGCACTGGCTTCTGTTAATAATAATCCTACCCTTTTGAGTTTAAGTTCTCTAGACTTTCTATTCAAACTTCTTCAAATGGCACAATTTATTATTATTAAATAATGGAAAATCGCATAATAAAATTAAAAACAAAATAAAATTATCTCGCCTCACGAGCTTTGCTCTCTATTTAATAATTCTACCTAGGAATCCGGGAGGGAATCCTTGGTAACGACCCTTGCCTAGTAACTTTGTCGCTTTACATATTGAAGCGGTAATGGATAGCATAATAATAAACTACCTAATTATTAATGTCATTATTATTATTTTTTTTTTTCTTATTATTATTATTATTATTATTATTATTATTATTAATTATTATCATTATTAATTACAATTCCCTTATCTCACTAGAATTATTATTATATAGTTGTAGTATACACTTAAATATATTTTAATTATTATTATTGACTCATAATTTAAGGGTGGGATTCATTAATTTTTTTTTTTTTTTTTTTTTTTTTTTTTTTCTTTTTTTTTTTTTCGCTTATTTTTTTTTTATTTTTTTTTTTTTTGATAAATAGGAGGGTTTACGATTAGCGGAGACCCCTTTTACTATTAGTTTTTCACTTATTATTAGTTGAGATTCTAATATATTTATTATCAAAATTATTATATTTTATTATTATTATTATTATTATTATATTAATACACACTAAAATCTCCCACAATTAATATAATTATAAAAATAATAAATTAATATTATTCTTATTCTTGTTATAATTATTATGTATTATTATTATTATTGATGTATATTATATTATTTCATATTATTACTTAAAACTAAGATTATTCTTGCATTCTCATCAGAACTTTATTATTATATACTATAATCAAATAATTACACAACTACTACTACGTACTCACTACTACTACTACTAATAATCAAATAATAATAAATAATTCAAATTATTACTTATTATTATTATTTTATATTATTATTATTATTATAATTATTATTATATTATTATTATTATTATTAATTATCACACTTATTATATAGGATGGAAGAATAAAAAGGGAAGTACACTTATACTAAACATTGTTTTTATTAAAATATTAGTAAATTACATTTTTAAATAAAATGATTATTATTATTACTATTATTATTATTATTATTCATTATTATGACATATTATTATTATTAACATGATTATTATTATTATACTTAAATTATATTATTATTATTTAAAATTAATAATAATAATAGATAATTCACACTTAATTTAATAATAAATAATAGATAATATAATATATCTTGTATAAGGATGAAGAATATTACATAAGTATAATAAAATAATAATATAATATAATAATAATCTAATATTCCTAGGATATCAATATAATTGCATTTCCAGCATTGTTAAATAGTAACATCACTATATCCGACCGTCACTTAATATACCTCTTTTATACAAATCAAAAACAAATATAATTCGAATACACATATACTAGAAACAAATAACGTCTCTGGAGGCATTTCATAATATAATCTATAAATAAACTATATACTTTATCACTATATCATCTACTATATAATTCATTATCTATATCTATTATCATATTATCATATAAGTCTATATATATATATATATATTAATATATGAGATATTTGGTAAGAGACTATATCATACATATATATATAAATGTGTGCGTGATAGAGACTGTAAAAATGTTCAAAGTTGGGATGAAATATAAACTGAATGTTTATTTTGAAGTAGTTAAATCATAAAATCTTTATAGGTACACCTAGTTAGTGGGAACTTAGCAGGAATATTTTGACTTAACTAGAGGTGCGTCTAAGCGTTGTAACGAGCGTTGCAATTGAGAATTATTTGGCAATTGCTTAGGATAGTTGTTCGGAACCAAGGGTTCGGGAACCCACCAGGAATCCGTGAAGGTTAAAAGAAATGGTAAAATCTTTTGAAGCTAAAATAGAAAATAATGAATGAATTAAAGAAAACGTGTAAGAAATGGAAACGTTCCAAAAAAATTCGCTTGCTTGCTTGTTAAAACTTTGCTTCTATAATGGATTTCGGACGTATAAAATTATAACTTACTCTGAAACTATATGAATATAATATAATATAATATAATATAATATAATATAATATAATATAATATAATATAATATAATATAATATATAATGTAATAATATAAAATAATATAATATATAATAATATAATATAATATTCTCTCTTCTCCCCAAATATTTGAAGACCATTCATAAGAAGGTTAAAATAAATATCTTATGAACTTTTGGATATATAATATAATCTTAATAGATAAAATGCCGATGTTGAACATATAAACCGATATTTGAAGCTTAAAATAAATATCTTATGAACTTTTGGGTTTAAAATTCCCTTAATTCTTGGTTGTCAGTTAAAAATAAAATAAAAAGTCTTTGGAATCAAAAAATATTTTAAGAGGGTCCATGGTAAAGCAAAGTTTAAGAACCGCTGGGTTAGGGTGTTAGAGCATGAAATGACCATATATATATAAACTGTATTATATTATATATATTACTATAATATATATATATATATATATATATATATATATATATATATATATTATATAATTAATTTGTACAGAATATATACATTCTGGTACACATTGAAAAGCAGGAAAACATAGTTTTAACATGTTGATGCTTATATATATTAATATTGGATTGATGAGAAGAGATATGTCTTCAGTCAGAAAATTGGACAAAAACAGTTATGGAGCTTTTACAATTATATTGTTTTATCATCTTGTTAAGACTTCTCTAATAAATTGATCTTAATTTAAAACTTTCATAGGCTATATTGAGGTGGTGAAGCTCCATAATTTCTAATTATATTACATAGACCAAGGGTAAGGGGGTGTCGGAGGGCAGAGCTTCCGTTAAATGTTCCGTTAGTGTTATATTTGCATTGTGGGTTTATATGGATTCAGGTTAACGTTGTTTATTTTATAATTATTAACATTCTAGCAGGAATATTTACAACACGAGAAATGTTACAACTGAATGTAAATTTTTTGGAGTGGGTAGAGGTGGGGGGGGGTTTCCACAAGTGGTTTTCAATATAACGATTTTCATTAATGAAACATTGTTTCACAACACTTTCAGTAGTTTCACTGGAAATCTAGCGACAAGCGCTAGGTATTAATAGGATTATTAATATATAAATGTTATATTATATATGTATAAATATGATAGGATATATATATACTAAACTGTTATATATATCTAATATATAAATATAATAATTATATATTAATATATGTATGTAATAATATACTAATAATTATATATAATATATAATATTAATTAATCATTAATATATTATAGTATTGAATATTAAATATATATGGTACATGTGTGTTTGATGGCATGTTATTGACATCTCTAGATAAAGATCGATATATTTTTTTAAATGTATCGATTTTTGGAAAATCGGTGTGAAACAAGGTACTAAGATAATCTTCGCAATGAAAAAAATTGCACGTATAACTGATATTTTTATACCAACGTTATGCGGTGCTTTCATATATTTTTTGTTTTTACGTTCGAAAAATAAGTAAGGTTATTGATAAGTTTTGTTTAGTAGGCACAGATTTTCTGTGTATATAGCTAATTAACAAACTTATTCATAACCTAAACTTAACTGGTCCTAAACCGAAATCTAACCTATATGAAGACTTGGAATTTAGATGAAATATATTTTTATATGAGAGAGATTTGGGCCTTACATGGGACGAAAGATATATATAAAAAATTATCAAAAAAAAAAAATATCGATATTTCGTAAGATTCCCGTTAGTCTCAACTATTACCGTTAGCTAATATATAACTTATATTAATAATATAATATACATAGTATATAATATATATTACATAGGATATAAAACAATATGGCTGAATAAAAAATATATTATAATATTAGATTGTATATATATACTATTATATATTATAGGTATTATTATTTTTGGTGTTGTGTGTGTGTGTGTGTGTATGGTGTGTGTCTGTGATAATGGAATCTTAGAGGGATGTTTTCAAAGTTGCTTATATTGAATATGTAGCCGTGCACTCATACGTAATGTCCATATTATTAAATTATTAGAACAAGTAGAACAGTTTCTCATTTAGAATAAATCACTCTGTATAGCAATGCAGGTATATAATAATATATATATATACCGTTTGCTCTTAAATTATAAATATATATAATATATATAATTTATTATCTATATATATATATATATGTATATATATTTATATATATATATATATATATTATAATTTATAGAAAAGTTGAGAATTGGAGCTGATATCCTAAAGTAACACTAAAACGGCAGTTTGCGAATCAATATTACTTATTGGAAAGAGAGGATTATATATTATTTTGCTAATATATAGTACTATAAATATATTAATATATATATAGTAGAATTATAGTCAGTATATATATATATAGATATAATATGATATATATCATGATATTTATATCTATTATATGATATATTTTATATATATAAGTATATATAGTATTTGTAAATTGAGAAAATTTCGATCTGATACGTATTACATAAATTTCAAATATATTTTAATTTTATATATTAAGTAAATAAAAGTTATATAATATATAATATATATATATTATAGCTTATATATGGGTCATTATCTGCATATATCATATATACAACTGGGGGCATATATATTATATTATGCGGGTAATAATATATATATATATTATATGAATTATATATTGGAATTATTATATCTATTATAAAGGGTATTTAATAAAAGTAAGAATAGATATATATATATATATCTAATATAGTGTATAGTTAAATTGAAGTATGATATATATAGATATTGACATTATACCTAGTTATATATATTATATATATATGTTATTATAGTATATATATATATATAATGGCTATATATATATAATATATAATATAGTATATATTAATATATATATAAGTTTATTGATATGTAGTAATAATGATACTCTGCAGTAATATATTTAGTACTAGTATATAAGTTATATATGATATACTGGTAGATATCGTATAACTTTATGATTTATATATATATATTACAATAGAATATAGAAATGCTGTGAATTATTAAATTTTGTCCATATTCATTTGGGGGTTTATTGGATAATGAATTTTCTCTTTAGAGACGAAGAGGATAATAGAGTTAAAAAGGGTTTTGACAACCTTATTCATTATTGGTGCTTAAGTTTTTGAATATGAAAAGGGAAATTATTTATATAACTATGATATACGATAGTATTTATTTACTTTCATAAAGGTAAGAAAATTTGCTTACAGTGAGAAAAAAATTCCTCCCATGCATACAATGTATCATTTTGTTGTGTTCGGCTTACTCTTATACTCTTAAGTGCACACACACACACATACACACACACACAAGCACATGATCCATTGATTAAATGATTAAATGGCTTTATTGAGTAAAATAGCACTTTCGATAATATATATAACTAATATATATATAATAGTATAACTATAAATATAATATATATATATATAATATATAGTAAGTATATATATATTTGCTTCTAGTGGCGAGAGGGAAGAAAAAAAAACCCACATAGAATCCACCGTAATCTGAGAATTCTAGTTACACATTCGATCATTCAGTGGCCGACACGAACCAAACACGGGTTTGAAAATGATAGAAAGGTTGCATATAGAAGAATGAAGAGTATTTCGGACTTTACCAGTAGAGTACAAATAAGATTGAGGATAGCGGGCAAGCTTGGGGTCAAAGAGTTGAGCAAGGGAAGGATGAGACTGTGTAGATAGGTGGGTCTCAGGAGGTCTCCTCAGAGGATGCAGTATGCGATTTGAAAGTTCTGAAGACCTGTGTCTATTGTGTTTGTGAAAGTACCAGAAGAGTGGTACAATAGTTCGATGGTAGAAAGGAGAAATGAGACTGTATATAGTCAGTTAGAACAGGAGAATTGTTAAATCAAAATGCCATATATCCCACACTTTCAAAAATGACTATTGTGTAGGTGGAACTCCCTAGATTCGACGCATACTCCATTACAAGGGCGGATCAAACTCCGATATTTGGAGAAAGAAGACTTTCTGAAAACCATTCAAAACGTCACACTTCTTAGAGAAACCATTTGATCCTTCTAACAAAGATCACAAGAAATATCATATAATATCAAAAATGTCATAAAAATGGAAGGCATGAGTTTTCAATTTAATGTTATAGTTGTGAGGAAGATTTTGTTGAATAGATAGATAAAGGAATTGGGATTTTGATGACAATCCAAAGCCTGTCCTCTTTGCATAGGCTATTTGAAGTTGCTTGGAACACCTTTCACAGTGAAAGGTGTATTGAAGTGGTTGAAGACGTGATGAATTGGATATAAATAGTAATTGTGAATAGTATATAAGACAAATTTTGGATAGGCCGAACTCAGGTTGTCCCCTACTATTGATACGGTCAGAATGATGACCGGTGGCCGTTCGTACAATAGCTTGCTAGAGAGCAACAATTGGAAAGGATATTGGGAGGAAAAGATGGAGGTTCTCTATAGAAGGATTGTTAAAAGTCAAGCCTCTCGTGCCATGCTCTATTGAAGAAGCTTTTTTAGGTGTTAGGCGCTGCATACAATATTAAAAAATAAAATGAGCTATACTATCGAAAGGACAGTGAACCGGAAGATAAAAGGGTAAAGGAGATCAGCCAGTGGGAATGTAACTACTTTTGAAAGTCATAATCTTTCGATAGATAATAAGGGTTAGAAAATTGAGAGAATGATTGCAGAAGAACTAGGAATACAGCTTTGGAATAGTCTAACAAGTAAAATTAGAGCAAAGAATTTAATGCGAAAAGTTGTGACGTCGGAAACAAACTAGAGGAAGAAACAAAGCTAGACTTCCACTCTATTGTCTAAGACAAAATATCAGAGAGAGAGGAGAGAGAGAGAAGAGAAGAGAGAGAGAGAGAGAGAGAGAGAGAGAGAGAGAGAGAGAGAGAGAGAGAGAGAGAGAGAGAGAGAGAGAGAGAGAGAGAGGGAGAGAGAGAGAGAGAGAGAGAGAGAGAGAGAGAGAGAGAGAGAGAAGAGGGACTACAGTGATTATTGAATTTTCTACAGAAGAGAGTTTTTAGTTTCATGGAGAATAAATTTTGCTCTATTCCGAGATACAATGTAAGTTGCACGAGTTTCTGAAGTTCGAAAATGACGGTAATTCTTGTAGACCGTGTTTTGTGCGATGTATATTGCGAGATAAGCAAGAGTTTAAATCAAATTTTTATTTAGTTTAGCTAAGGGATATAGAATAAGAAATGTACGACTCCATTGCGAATAAAATCACCACGATTTTACAATCTGCAACTCCGAGAGGCCTCTCCATTGAAGCTGAAACATTCCAAGGGGAATTAAGAAAATACGAATGCAAGTCGGACAAGTTAGTAGCCGTAAAGTGCAAAACTGAATGAATCATTGCTGAAGGCAGAGGTCACTCGTAAACAAGAAACAGAACAGGATGCTGAAATAAGGTGATCGTAGGAAACTACAGTTGATGTAGAAAGACTTTAACAGCATATGGAGAAGGATTGGAAGTTAAGAAAGTTATATATATTATATATATATATATATTTATATATATATATATATATATTATATAATTATATATATATATATATAATATATATATATTTATAATATATATATATAGTATTTATCTTTATACAATTAAATATTATATATAATATATATATATAGAGAGAGAGAGAGAGAGAAGCGACTGGTTCTTTAAAATGCTTTTTTTTTTTTTTTGCACAAAAAAAAAAATAAAAAAAAAAAAAAAAAAAAAAAAAAAAAAAAAAAAAAATTCTGGTCGAAATTTGATGGAACACATGTCATAAAAAAGAAAGAACACACAAATAATTCATTTACAAATCTGCAATAAAGGTTATCTACCATTTCCGATTTTTGAAAAAAAAATAAGTCATTCTAAATCTACTATAAATATGAAAATAAATTCAGTGGAAAATAATGAAAAAAATATATATAAAACAAAACTTGAAAAAAAGAGAAATCATATAAAAAAAAAACAATAAAAAACGTTTTTTCATCAATATACATATTTTGGGCCTTGGTGTGTAGTACATTCCATGACAATCCGATGTTCAATGGTTCGCCCCTCTTGCGCTCATATCCACATTCTTCTTACACTGAAGTAGACTCTCCGTTACCACACACAGACCATAAAACACTACTACAACTACTACTACAGACAAAACCTTTTTCACATATCCCTGTAGGGGATGGGGGGTGGGGGTGGAGAAAGAATCCCCAGAGTGTACGTTCTGCACATCGTAGGATTCGACTAAAAAGGACAATGGTAAATGGGTTGGTGACCAATACCACTACTGACCTTTAAACCAGCAATGCTTATGCATGCCTCGGATGGTGGGGAGGGGACTTTTCTTTTGACTTACGTCATGCTCTTCTACTAGTCTATTCTGTTCCGTACATGTTACGCACCCTACTGCCCATCTTCTTCGAAATGAAGGAGGATAATGCGGATGCCCTGGATAAGAAGATAGATGATTACTATACTATATTATAAAGATATCATAGTATTAGTAATTTAACTATATATATATAACTATTAATAATATATAATTATGATTAATATATATGATATGAGATAGAATGTATACGTGTAAATATAGCTAGAGATTATGTTATTATATAATATATTCTATCCGTAGTCCCTTCTTCTTAGGAATTGCCAAAGGGCATACTATAGATACTATATTATAAGTATTGAATATATATTAATAATAAATTATTCATATATATATATATATTATTATATATATAATATTATACAATAATAATAATATAAATTAATATTAATTATATCATTTATAATAACTAATATATATATATATTAAATATATATATATATATATAAATAATTTTAGTAGTTTATGTAATGTAGAAATGTCTAACACTGAAAAGTAATTCTCATTAAAATATATTGGGTGGAATTTGAATATCATTACCAACTAATAAATTTTACTTAGAATATTCTTGGGGAAATTTTCACCATTCGTTGCCAATTCTCTATTCACGGAGGGAACTTGAAAGAAAAGAAAGACAAGAAAGGAACAAAGAAATAGACTGAAGAAGGGGTCAAAAACAGCAAAATGACAAATAATAACAATGAACAATAAGACAAGAAGAAGAAAAAAGAAGAAAGAAAAAAGATAGAAAATAAGAAGAAGAAAACGAAGTCAGAAGAAAAAATCAGCAGAAAAGAAGAATAGCAAAGAAGACAATATCAGCAAGAGGATGAAAACAAAGAGAGAGAAGAGAGCGTAGAGAGAGAGAGTGAAGAGAGGAGAGAGAAAACGAGAGAGAGAGATAAAGAGAGAGCCGGAGAGATGAGTCGGTTGTAAAAGACCGGACATGCTTAAACGGTTATCAGAGAGATGAGAGAGAGGAGAAGAGAGACGAGGAGAGAGAGATATGAGAGAGAAGAGAGAGCAGATGAGAAGAGAGAGTGTGGAAATAAGGGAAAATTGGTTCACGAGGTTTACAGAGAGAGGATATATTTATATAATATTATATATATATATATATATATATAATATTATATAATATAATATGGTATATATTAGAGAGCAAGAGAGAGAGAGAGAGAGAAGAGAGATGAGGAGAGAGAGAAGTGAAAAGACAGACAGCTAGATAAACGGTTAGTTGTGAAAAAGGGAAATTGTTACAGGTTATACAGAAGAGAGAGAGAGATAGAGAGAGAGAGAGAGAGAGAGAAGAGAGAGAGAGAAGAGAGAGAGAGAGAGAGAGAGAGAGAGAGCAGTAAGAGAAACTAAGCCATTTACGTTCTAATTATTGGAAGATATTTTGAAGTATTAGTACTTCTAGTATAGTTTATAGTAATTCAAATATAGTTTATTCATTCAATATGTGTGCCTTAGAAGCTTAGTTCTTGAAGGGAGACAAATATTGTAATAAAAGGAATAAGCAAAGCATTTGACAGGTACAGTACCCAGACATTCTAAAATACAAAATCCTTCCAAATGACAATTTTTGAAAATTATCACCAACTCATTATCCAATAAAAATGTACCTTAGGTAATACAATCCAAATATTCATCAAGGGCCTATCAATTGTTTAACGGTATACCACAGGGAGCAATTCTGCCCTAAATG
The DNA here is from genome assembly GCA_015478945.1 of Trachelipus rathkii. NCBI lineage: Eukaryota > Metazoa > Arthropoda > Malacostraca > Isopoda > Trachelipodidae > Trachelipus > Trachelipus rathkii. The sequence continues at coordinate 7,098 of JABUQX010022453.1, read as the reverse complement.
CTGTTTAACTTGTTTATACACAATATGGCCATCCTTCTATTACCAGAGTACAAATCAGCAGGTATGCAAATGATCAGACCATCTATTCACGAGCACCGACCATATATTCTGCCACACGAAACTTCCAGTCACTTGAACATTGACTTACATAAAATATATATAGCCCTTCACCCCAAAAAGTGCTCGATCAATAGTTTCGGATAAACAAGTAAATTGCACAAACTCGGTAACATTTTTGAATAGCGGATTACCACTCTAAACCCCAATATTAGGGATCAATTAAGACAAACATATAAAACATACCCCTCACAGAAACATTACCTCCAAAGCAATCAGAAAAATGACCTAAAACCCTTACAGGAATCAAGTTCGGTTAGAAGTTATAAAGACTTACAATCGATACTATGTAGTTAATGAATGACTAATTTCTTCAACTTTAGAGATCTCTTTTTTATAACACCTTAAACGATATACTTAAGCTCGACTACGCTTATTGCTACACCAGAATTATATACTTTTTAGAGTTTTTAAAAAAAGATACCTCAAAACACTGCCCAATATTTACCTAGGAATCAAATTAATAACATGAAAGTATTGGATATGAATGCTTAATTTTTTCAACCTATATTTCTTTGTATCAACACTTAAAACATGTATCTACCTTAGCTCACTACGCTTTCATCTACAACCAGAACATAAGTAATTTTAGTTTCTTCAAGAAAACCTCCAAACACTGCTTAATTAACCTAGATTCCAAATTATTAATAAATTAATTAAATATATAGATGCTAATTTTTTCAACTTTAGGATTCTTTGTTTATAACACTTTAAAACGATATACCCTAAGCTCGGACTACCGCCTTTATTGCTAACCAGAAGGTAAGATTTTAGCAAATGTCTTCAAAGAAGATACCTCAAACACTGGCCCTAAATTACCTAGAGATCCAAAATAATATCATGAAAGAATTTATTCATGAATCTAATTTTTTTAACTTTAGATTTCTTTGTATATAACCTTAAAACGATATACCTAAGCTCGACTACGCCTTATTTCTACACCAGAAGTAAGAAGTATTTTAGCAGTCTTCAAAAAAGATACTCTCAAAACCTGCCTAAATATACCATAGAGGAGATCCAATTAATACATGGAAGATATTTAGTATGAATGCTAATTTTTTTAGATTTAGATTTCTTTTATATAACACTTAAACACGATAATAACCAAGCTCGACTACCTTTATCTACACAGAATTGTAATATTTTTAGAAGTTCTGTCAAAAGAAGGATACCTCAAAAACACCATGCAATAAATTACCTTCTAGGGAAGTCCAAATTATCTACATGAAGTGATTTAGTATTACTTTAATTTTTTCCTTTTGATTTCTGTATTATTATACTTAACAAGATATCTTGAAGCTCGACTACGCTTTATTACAACACAAATATAAGATTTAGAGTTCTCAAAGATTATGACCCAAAAACCTAGGCCTTAAATATACCTAAGAGACCAATTATTACATGAAAGTGATTTTAGTTATGAATGCTAATTTTTGCAACTTTAATTTCTTTTATAACACTTAAACGATTCTAAGCTCACTAATTATTGCTACACCAAATGTAATATTTATCTGCAAGAAAAACCATCCAAAACACCAGCTAACCATTACTTAGGATTACCCAAATTATTACATGAAATGATTTAGTATTTGCATTTTTTTAATCTTGTAATTTCTTTGTAATAACACTTAAACGATATACCTAAGATCGACACGCTTTATTCATACACCAAATGTAAGTATTTTAGAAAAGTTCTTCAAAAAGATACCTCAAACACTAAATTAACTAGGAGGTCAAAATCTTTCTTGAAGGTGATTCCCTCTCCCGGCTAATATTTTCAACTTTAATTCTTGTTATAACACTTAAAACATTATACTCAAGCTCGACTACGCTTTATTCTACACCAGAATGTAAGTATTTTATGAGTTCTTCAAAGAAAGATACCTCAAACACCTGCCTAAAATTACATAGAGTCCAACACTTATTACATATTGAAATTGATACGAGAATAGCTAATTTTATTCAACTTTGAGATTTCTTGTTGGGTATAATCGCTTTCTATACGATATACCTAAGCTTACGACTACGCCTTTACTTCTACACCAAATGAAGTATTTTAGAGTTCTTCAAACAAAATACCTCAAAACCGGCCTAAATTACCTAGGAGTCTAAATTATAACATGAAAAAACTGATCTGATATGAATGCTAATTTTTAACTTTAGATTTCTTGTTTATAACACTTAAAACATAACTAAAGCTCTACTCACCTTTATTGCTAACTATAATGTAAGTTATTTGATCATTCTCAAAAGATACCTCAAAACACCTTGCCTAAATTACCTAGAGTCCAAATTACTTTAGCCAAATAAGAATCTTCGAATGCTCGTTTTTTCAACACTTTTAAAGATTTCTTATAAACATCTTTTAAAATTAGGAGATCGTCTACTTCGTATTGCACAATAGTTTGGTAGCAATTAGAGTTATTCAAAGAAGATACTTCAAACACCAGCCTAAATTAAATACTTAGGAGGTCCAATTATTACATGAAATGTATTAGTATGAATGCTTAATTTTTTAACTAGCATTTCCTTGTATCTTATAAAAACAACCTAAAACGATATACTAACCGACTACGCTCTTAATTTGCCTACACCAGAATGTAAGTATTATTGAGTTCTTCAAAGAAGATACCTCAAAACACCTGCCTTAATCTATGTTCAGAATTCAATTTTTACCTTTGAGTGATTAAGTATTGAATGCTAATTTTTTCAACTTTAATTTCTTTATTATAACACTTAAAACATATACCTAAGCTCGACTACTCTTTATTGCTACCCACACCAGAATGTAAGTATTTAGAGTTCTTTAAAAAGATACCTCAAAACACCTGCTATAACATTACGCATAGGAGTCCAAATATTAATTGAAAGTGATCTATTTATTGAATGCAATTGTTCAATAACTTAATTCTTTTTAAACACTTTCACAACATATAACCTAAGCCTCGACTAACGCTTTATTGCTACACCAGAATGTAAGTATGTTAGAGTTTTGCCAAAGAAATACCTCAAACACGCCATAAATTTACTAGGAGTCACTCCAAATATTACATGAAAGGTATTAGTAAATGAATGCTTAATTTTTCAACTTTAGATTTCTTGTATTTGTTATAACACTTAAAACATATACCTAAGCTCGACTACGCTTTATTCTACAACCAGAAAGTGTATAGTATTTTAAAGAGTTTTTCAAAAAAAAGAACCTCAAACACCTGCATCTTAAATTACCTAGGAGTCCAAATTAATACAAGAAAAGTAATTTAGTATGAATGCAATTTTTCAACAATTTAAGGTTCTTTTTTTACACCTTAAAACATATACCTAGCTCGAACCACGCTTATTACTACACCAAATTAGTATTTTAGAGTTCTTCAAAGACAAATACCCAAACACCTGCCTAAATACTAGTATGTCAAATTATTAAATGAAAGTTATTTAGTAATGAATGCTAATTTTTTCAACTTTTGATTTCTTTTTATAACACTTAAAACGATTACATAAGTCTCCGACTACGCTATTGCCTTATCACCAAGAATGTAAGTATTTTTTAAGTTCTTCCTCAAAAAAAGATCACCTCAAACACCGCTGCCCAAAGTTTACCTATGATCAAAAATTTATTACATGAAAGTGATAGTATGAATCTTTTAATTTTTAACTTAATTTCTTTTTATTAACACTTAAAACAATAATACCTACTCCGACTACGCTTTATGCACAACCAATATAAGTATTTAGACTTCTTCAAAGAAGATACTCAAACACCTGCCTATAATTACTCTAGGAGTCCAATTCATTACATGAAAGTGATTAGTATGAATTGCAATTTTTTCAACTTTAGATCTTCTGTTATAACACTTAAAACGATTATACCTAAGCTCGACTACGCTTTTATTGCTACACCAGAATATAAGTTATTTAAGTTTTCAAAGAAGAACTCAAACACCCTAATTATCCTAGAGTCAAATTAATACAGAAAGAGATTTATTATGATGCTAATCTTTTTTTTAACTTTTAGATTTCTTTGTTATAACACTTAAAACAGTATACCTAAGCTGACTGACGCTTATGCTACACCAGAATGTAAGTATTTTAAGTTCTTCAAAGAAGATACCCTAAACACCTGTCTTGACTGCAGAATATTTTTTTTTTTTTATTTTTTAAATAGAAATTAACGTCCAAAATATTACATGAAATTGATTTATTATGAATGCTTATATTTTTTCAACTTTAGATTCTTTGTATATACCACTTAAAACGACTATACATAAGCTCGACTAACCTTTGTTACAACACCAGAAAAATATTAAGTATTTTAGATTCTTAAAGATTATACCTTCAAACACTCCAAATTACCTAGAGACCAAAATTATTACATGAAAGTGATTTGGTTATGAATTGCTAATTTTTTCAACTTAATTCTTTGTTATAACACTTAAAAACATAAGCTCAGCCTCGACTACTGCTTATTGTACAACCAGAATTAAGAGTTTTCAGAGTTCTTCAAAAAAGATACTTCAAACACCCAAGGCCTTAAATGTGAATTTCGGACTTTATAATTGAATGATTTATGTTAAAACTTTTAATTTTTAACTTTTAGATTTCTTGTTATAACACCTTCAAAAACGAATACCCTAAGCTCGACTTACCTTATTCCTACACCAGATTAAGTTATTTTAGAGTTCTCAAAGAAGATACCCAAACACCTGCCTAAATTAACTAGGAGTTCAAATTTATACATGAAAATGATTTAGTATGAATGCTAAATTTTTTTCAACTTTAGATTTCGTTGTTATAAATAAAACATTATACCTAAGGCTCGACTGACGCTATTGCTACACTCAGAATGTAAGTAATTTTAGAGGTGTTCTAAAGAAGATACCTCAAACATATGCCGTGCCTAAATTAACCTAGGAGTCCAAATTCTTACATGAAAGCTTGATCTTAGTATGAATCGCAATCTTTTTCAACACCTTTAGACTTCTGTCTATAACACTTTTCAACCATATAGCCTAACGCTCGACTACGCTTTATTCTTACACCACGGAATGTAAGTATTCTAGAGTTCTTCAAATAAGATACCCTCAAACACCTGCTAACATACACTAGGAGTCTTAAATATATTACCATGAAAGTGATTAAGTCCATGTGATCATGCTCAATGATTTTTCAACTTTAGACTTTCTTTTTATAACACTTAAACGATATACCTAAGCTCGATACGCTTTATTGCTACATAATGTAAGTATTTTATAGTTCTTCAAAGACGATACCTCAAACAACCTGCCTAAATTACCTTAGGAGTCCAAATTATTACTGAAAAACTATTTAGTATGAATGCTATTTTTTTCCACTTTAGATTTCTTTGTATAATAACACTTAAAAACGAATATACCTAAGCTCGACTACGCTTTATGCACACCAAATGTAAGTATTTTAGAGTTCAAAAAAAATTACTCAAACACCTGCCTAAATACCTAGGAGTCCAATTATTACATGAAAAGTGATTTAGTATAGAATGCTAATTTTTTCAACTTTTAGATTTCTTTTTATTATAACACTTAAAACGATAACCTAAGCTCGACTACACTTTTTTACTACACTAGAATGTAAGTATTTTAAGTCTTCCAAAGAAAACCTCAAACACCTGCCCTTAAATTACCTAGCAGTCCAAATAAATTACCATGAAATATTTGTTATGATGCTAATTTTATTTTAACTTTATATTATTTGTTACTATTAAACACATAAAAACGATATACCTATGCTCGACTACTATTACTACACCAGAATGAAAGTATTTTAGATTCCTTCAAAGAAGAATACCCAAAACCTGCGCCTAATTACCTATCATCCAAAAATACATGATTAAGGATTTTATATGATTGGCTAAATTTTTTTAACTTTATCCATCTTTGTTTATAACACTTAAAACGATTATACCTTTAACTCGACTTAACGCTTATTATACACCAGAATGTGAAGTTATTTTAGAGTTCTTCTCAAAGAAAATACCTCAAACACCTGCCTTATTACCTAGGAGTCAAAGGTTATTACTATATGAAAGTTATTTAGTATAATGCTAATTTTTTCAACTTTAGATTCTTTGTTTAAACACTTTAAAACGAAGATATAACCTAAGCTCGACTACTGCTTATGACTACACCAGAATGTAAGTATTTTTAGTGAGTTCTTCAAAGAAGATACCTCAAACACCTGCTAAAATATTAGGAGTCCAAAATTATTACATGAAAGGATTTAGTATGAATGCTAATTTTTTTAAATTTAGATTTCTTGTTATAAACACTCTTAAAACGAGATCAATAAGATCGACTACGCTTTATGCTACACCAGAATGTAATAACTTTTAGTAGTACTTCAAAGAAATACCTCAAAACCTCTTAAATTAACTAGGATGTCAAATTATCACATAAAGTGTTTATTAGTATGTAATGGGCTAATTTTTCAAACTTAAATTCTATTATTTATAACACTTAAAACAGATTACCTATGCTCACTACGCTTTATTCATAACCAAATGTAAAGTTATTAGAATTTTTCAAAAAAAGATACCTCAACACCTGGCCTAAATTACTAGGAGTCCAATTAATACATAAAAGATTTAATGAATGGCTAATTTTTAACTTTAATTTCATTTATAACACTTTAAAAACGATATAACCATAATAAACTCACTACGCTTTATGCTACACTCAGAATGTAAGAAAATCTAGAAATCTTCAAAGAACATACCCTCAAACATACGAGAAATGACCTTATTCCAAAATTTTGCATGAAGCTAGTGAAAATCTTTCAGATGTGTATTATTTAAGAAAGCCTACTTTAGTGAAACCTACATAACCACGTCAGAGCGCGAGATTATACACCAAAGTATACAGGACAGCCTCCTCTGGCAGTTAACTTGTAGGTTCTGGTCTCCTACAATTGGCTACCCAGTCATAGGCAAACAAAAAGACAGTTTTT
>JABUQX010022452.1:62500-74341 GCA_015478945.1 Trachelipus rathkii | reverse complement strand
CATAATATACCTATAACTTATAATAGTATTATAAATTGTAATAATACCTAAATATATAACAAATATTAATTAATATCTATTAATATATATATAGTTATCGATTATAAATTAAATAAAATAATATAATATAACCAGTATTTATATATTAATATTGGATATAAAATTTATATCAACACTGAGTAAGTAATATAATATATTATTATAAAACAATATAGTATATTAATATAATATATTATATTTAATAATTAATAAAAATAGTATTAATATCTTTTATTCAGGCTATCGGAACGTACTCAATATACGATTTTAAACTGCAGTGATGAGTATAAAATGGCTATATGGATATTGACTTATATGGATAGCTTTAGCATCTTAAATCTAAAGCCTTAGTTTAAAACTTTTAAATTAAACTTCCCTTGTATCTTTAAATAAACTTTTAAAACTAATTTACAAGAATTTAAGCTCAATGATATTTATCAAACATGAGTCTATAGTTACATGAAGTAAAGTAATATGTAAAATTTATATATTACCCATATATAATTAACTAAAGTTATTATTACTAATAGTATTAATATTATTATATACATACATACATATATACATTATTAATATTAAATAGGTATTAATCTTAACTTAATGAGCTGTAATATTATAATGAACATAAAAGGTTATAATTATTAATATGACATCATAAAATTAAGATAATTATTATGAGTATATAAAATAATAGAACTACTAACTCAAAAGATTATATTATTATGCTTAATTATATTAGGAGCAGATACATATTACTAAGACCGACATAGTTAATTATTATTGACGAGTTCTACATCGATAATCAGTGCAACTTTTAGATACATTTATAATATGGCATCATTGAGCATCTTAAAATATCAATACTATACCATTAATATAAATTAAATATGAGAGTTTATACGTACTCAGTTCTGCTGCAAATAAGATATAATGTAATCTACATCATAAAGTTCAACCATTTAACATTAGTTAATTTCATATATTAGAAAACAATATATCATTCAACAATGATCTGCTCGTAATAGATAAACGAATTGGAAGATAGTGATAATAAATATTAATGATGCAACACATAAGATTCAATATAATTATATCACATACATATACATCAACAAATAGACACTATAATAAAAAATTACATACATAGTCATACAATTACAATTAACAATACAGACATAGCACTTCTTGGTTACGAAAATACATAATCTAACACATTACTTTATTAATCAGAGATATATTACATAACATTACATATGGATATATAGCACATAAACGAAAAATATAAAAGATTGATACAGAGAAGCGAGAAGAAATCTACATCATGTTATTTAGAGAGAGCTCAGCCATGCAAAATATTAAATAACCACTCATGTCATTTATTGGATAGATTCATACTAAAAATTTTAAAAAAATTGAGAAACATTAAAATACACTTACAGTCATCATAATTTCATAATTCTCTTTCCTCTATACACTGATATACGTATAAAGATATCTGGAGACACGTCGACGAGACTACTTATATTACTATTATTATTTATCTGAGCTAATCTTATATTTACGCAGTTGAAGTAGAAATACAATTTCATCTCAAATACACGATGAAGACCCGATTTTGTATGAATAGACTTACTTAGCAGAAGTAACAAAGCAGACAAGTAATAACTTATAATATAGATCGAGTGGAACTTTACTTCTATCCTTAGTGAGCGATATACTCGTATACTAACATGACTATATTTTTTCACTATACGTCATCAAATCTAGAAGCACAGAATATTTAATATCTCTTTGTATTATTATAAAGCAATATTATCAATTATATATATTTATATTATTTGATTATAATATAGATTATAACATATATACTACGTATATCTGATACTGAGTGAGAAATGGATATTATTATTATAATTATTAATTTATTAAATATAGATTATTATTGATTATTATAGTGTAGTATATATTATAAATGTATACATTAATGTCTATTAATTAATTTCATAACATATCATCTATAATAATATTAGCTTATAAATCTATTAAATTAAATCTTCTTAAATATAATAAAAATAATCTTAATATATGATCAACGTATTAATAACTATATTTCCACATAAATAAGGTACTAATATATAAATAACTATAAAATATTGTTAAATTAATCAAAATCTGCCAATAATCTCTATATTATTTGAATACTTAAAACATTACAATTTACACTAAAAAATAAATGCAAATTTATTGATGTAATTAGAATAAAATTAATTAATAATGTAACGTACAAAGTTTCAATAATTTTAATACTAATTAATAAAAACCATCATAATAATAAAATAATACGAGATATCATTTACCTAAATGTTTCACCATAATGATTCGATATATACTAATATTTTATCGACTATACACCGAACTTGTCAATCTTTATTAGAAAGCAGGGATAATTTATATTATAAAAAATATAATTAATTAACAATTATCAGATGTATATACAATTTGGGGACATAATCATTAGACTGATTTTTTTTGGCCTCCAATATTCTGTCCAGGATATAATTAACATATTTATTATAGAATTAGAGGTCTAGCGTTATCCTTCCTTTTTCTTTACTATTTGAAAATATACCTAAACTCATAAATATTGCCCATATATTAATATTTATATCATATTATGAGTATATATATTAAAATTATATAGTATTTAATTACAATATATATATATTAAAATACTATACAAATAAAGTAAATATGTATTAATTAAATATAAGGTAATAAAAAATTATACAAAGGATATTACTACAAAATTCACTTATTGTATAATATACTTCATAATATAATTATAGTTCATTTTAATATTGAATATACTGAACGTAGTATATATATAATATAAGTAACATATAAATGTAGTAATTATAATATTTATTTACTAATATATTTATAATTACTTAACCTCGAATAAATTAAAAAACAATATGCATTCATATAATAATAGTATACTAGCTCAAAGTATACGGAAAATAGTCCACCTATAGGAGCTCTTATTAGACTCATAGCACCCTAATACTATTACTAGTATTTTAAATATACTATATTATTATAGTAATAGCCTTAACTGCTTGACACAGTATATGATTAAAAGACAACTACTAGCAAGAATTATTATAATAAATAATATTAATTAATATATATGATATATTAATTATATATAAATTACTTATAATATCATTATACATTATTAATATAAATTAATATATAGTATAAAATCATTAATATATTAACATTTATATTAATATTAATGCGTATATCATTATCGACGACTTTCAGTTTTACTTGATCAAATATTAAATAATACTATTGAAGAGAGAGATACCCAGAAATATCAAGTAATAATATCTACAACAAAAGGATTTAAAATACGTAGATAATTAGAGCTATAAAAATCCGTATGATACCAAAATTTAACCATAAAAATAATAATTATTAGAAATATAAATTAAAAAGTTCCAAAAAAAAAACAAAATTATAATAATAATTATTACTTTAAACATATGAAATGCATTATAAATAACTAACGTATATAAACTTAACCGTATTATGTCACTATTACATTAGGTAATATCAGAACTTAAGTATTATATTATACTATATAATATATAGTGATAGAGTCATACCCTTAACACAGTATAAAAATTCAATGAAATATGACATAATTATAAAGCCACGATACTATAATATTTTGCTAATCATGCTATCATATATAATTAATTAAATATATAATGTAAGATTATAGTATCTCTACCGCAAATTAGGTTTCGAGAAAAAGCAATTTTATATTAATAAATCAATTAATTTTACGGTCATTTATATTCTATTATATTATTATATTCTTTTAGTATTCACATATATAATTAAACGTAACACATAAGCGTGACAACACCCATATTACTCATACCTATTTTTAGCCAATGGCGCTATATCCAGCAATTCATTTCATATATCATGCATAAGTATACAAATCTAATCACCCTCAGTCCTTAGTTGTACACAGACGCAAGTGAATTGAGACATAAATTTATACTTACTCACTGGCGAACTTTTCTCTCTGCCTATAATTCCAAAAATTGACAGCTAGTCGCACGGCACTGGGTCGTGTCCCTGAACGCTTTTGAAGGAGTAAAATGGAAATAGCATTGCACCCTTAACCTTTGATTAACTTAATTACATATCCGTTCTACACAAAAAGATAATATAATGTTATTTAATTATAACTAATAACTTACTAAAATAAGGAGGAAAAATTTAATAAACTCCAAAAAATAAATCAACCTCCTTAAAGGTACCTCTATATATATAAAATTATAATATACATCTTAAAATAGAGTTTTATAATAGACTGAAATAGCTAGATATTACTACTACCTATTACATGCTTATATAATTAATAAATTATTTTATTTAAATACTATAGATATATAATTTCATGTGATTTCTAATCGGTGTAAAACCCATATAATATAAATAAATATATAAATACATATATAGCTATATATAATATATATAAATATATATATATATATATAATATAATATATCAATATAATATAATTAATATAATAATATATATAAATATATATATATATAGAATTTTTATTTATAAATACTTTCACTATATTTAATATATATTATATACTAACTTTTGTCTCCCATATAGAATAATATTATATATAATATATAAAATATATATTTAAATTATATATAAATATATATAATATATATATATATAAAATATAATAATATAAATATTAAAATATATACATATAATATATATATATATAATATATATAATAAGATGTAATATGTCAAGAGAGAATTTGGTAATATTCCAAAACGGGACTTGTAACCAGGATCTTGGGTAACAATAGAAAAGTGGAATTAAGAATGATCCAATTAATTATATTTTTCTATTCATATGCAGCTATATAAGAATAAATTTAATCTTAATCAGTTTTCTTTAACATCATTTAATATATAAACAATAGTAAGTACTACTTTAAATCTACTACAACTCAACTATAATAACTTTCACAAATGAATTCTAATTTGCTCTTCCTTATAGATACTAGAAATCATACTACTACTATTAAATAAATAATAAAACTGACAATTAATAAAATAATAATATATAATAATATAATACATAATATATATAATATTAATAAATAATTAAACTAAAATAATAAATATATATATATAATTAATACAAATAATGATAATACTAATAATAATAGTTAATGAATTTCTAATACAAAAAGGATTAAATTAAGATAATAGTAATATGATTTAAAAAATGTTAATATATAATAAATTAATAATATAATAATTATATTAATAATATATAAATAATAATAATATAATAACAATAATAATAAAATAATATTTAATTATTATATTCATTAATTATTAATTATTTTAATATATATTATTATTATCTATTATTTATTATAAATATCATTATTATTATATATTATTTAATTATATTTATTAATAATTTAAATATAAAGTACATTACTAACTAATTTCTCAAATACATTTACAAACATAAAAGATAATATACCATGTATTATACATTATAGTATAATACAATCTCATATTCAACGTTCACAACTCAACGATTGATTCCAATTTTAAACAGTACTTTCGCAAACTGAAATTAAGATTTGTAGAAAAAAATATATATAATATATAGTATAAATATAATATATATATAATTTAAGTATATAAAGTATATATATATATATATACTATATATAGTAAATCAATATAATATCAATATATAATATAAGTATATAATTATAAATACATAGATATTAACAATAATATAGATATGTAAATATATAGATTCAGATACATAATTTAATATAAATTGATAATATATTACTAATAATAGTATATCTATATAAGATATATATATAATATATAAATATTATATATAAGAATATATATAATATATATATAATAAATATAACATAATATATATATAATAATAGTATATATATATAATATATGATATATATTATATTATATAATAATATAATTAATTATATATTATTTAAATAATATTATTATAAAATACTATATAATATATAATATATAAATAATATATAATATATATATAAATACCAGCTGTACTATATGGAGCAGTATACGCTAGATACGTATCATATAGCTAATTAGCACGCTGACATAGCTATTGTAAAAAAAAAAATACAAATTGGAAGCCATATACTTAAATAATTTCAAGAAACTATTTTAAGGGTATTGAAGAGGGGGAGTCTGGCTTATCTTTAAGAGAGGTATATGGAACAACGGTGGCAAATATAATTATATTCTAATAGTAAAGGAGGCAAGATATGATTACGTGAAGTAGCTTTTCTTTCCCAAGCTCTTATCAATACTTTACAAGCGAAGGCGGACTGCTGGAAATAACTACATCACCAGCACCTCAACCCCTGCGTCAATCGCACCACACGTAACATACATAATGGCCCTGGCAGCTTCAAAATATGAAAGCACAAATACTTCAAACGAAAAATATATCAATAAAAAATACATTAAACAATAAAATTAGGAAGCAAAGCTAAAACCCAACACTGATCCCTTGCTTGAAAACGCCAATCCCCTGGTTCGAGGCGCAGACGCGGAAAATTAATAGTAGGAAGATGAGAATAAAGCGGGCAAAAAAAAGAGGCAAGGAGTTCCACAAAACAGAATGTTGCTGAATAGAAGGAAGGTACGACCACGCAGTGATTCTTCGACCTCTCCAATATTACAAATAAGTTCAGATTGTGAACAAGGCACCTCTTGTATTAGAGGGCGACGCACGTGGGAGGAGGAAAGGCGAAGAGAGTCAATTCCTCGACACCTGCGTTGTATACCTATAGAAAATACGAGATAACGGGGAAGCGACGTCTACGAACGCAGAGAAAGAGGTCAAGGGAGTCAAAAAGTAGAGAACAGTTTATAAGCCCTTAAGCTAAGCTTCAACTCTATCGAGAAAGGAGGTGGAACCGAACACCCAAATGGGGAACAGATACATATATAATGGAGGTTAGGATAGCAAAGAGAGTCAAATATACTTAACTGCTTAATAAATATTTTATATGAGAGACACGTATAATACATATATACTTTATATATGAAAGCGTAAATCATACTTGTCTTGAAGATCAACTAGTATAGATATTGAGGATAGTATATAGATGGAGAAAATATCTGAGATATTGATAAATATATCAAAATCAATGTATCTATATTCATATAATTAACTTTAACTAAAAATAAAATATAATAATTATGTTAAGAAATGTAAGGGAAATCCCATATAATTATATATAGATAATAATTACAATTATTAATAATAAAACTTATCACGCAATTAGAAGTCGCACATTTAAGTAAGTATGAGGAGATTATATCCGTACGTAATATTAGTCTAGGATATATACTAATTTTGCGAAATAATAGCTATGAAAATATTTGAAATATAATGGTATCAGACATATAAAGTGCCGCGAGTAGAAAGATCAGTAACTATATAGTATAATACTAGTTATTAACTATATAATAATACAGATAATATACAATACTCATATATAATCAAGTGCCTATAGAGTGCGCTATAAATACATAAATAAATGCTTCGGATACCATACCTCAAATATTATAGATTATATATATTATATAATACGGTTATATATATATATATATAAATATATAATATTAGTACCCCACCTGTAATCTAACAGATATAAAACTCACTTCTTGTAGGTTGTAGCATTCCTAATTATGTTATAGAGAATATATAAATATATAATATAAATATATATAAAATAATATATTATAATATATATATAATAATATATATAATATAAATAATAATTATAATAATATTAATAATAATATACTATAAATATAATTATTATATATATAACTATAAAAAATCGCACCGTCAATTATTATTAAGGAGTCATATCATCGCATACAGGGTTATTTGATAATCCAATATTTTCATGAATCTCACGTCTTATTTGATTTATTATTCTTACATTATTTATCATGAGTAGATAAAAAAATATTCAGTACTTCTCTTTTTATAATATAACTATAGATATAATAGTATATATATAATACGTATATATATATATGGTATATGTTAATATATATTGTATAATATATATATTAGATAAATGAGAATCGTATTATATATACATCTATATATATTTTCGTATATTATTAATATATTTTATAATAGTTAATATATATTATTAATAGTATATGATATAATTATAAATAATATATATAGTTTATATATTATACTATATATAATATATATATATATAGTATATATGAGTAGTAGATATATATATATATTATATTATATATATAATATAATATTATATTATATATATATATAATTATTTAATAGACTATACATATATAAGCTAATATATATATTAATGGTATATATATATAGGGTATGTTATAAATATGATATAACATATAAGTACTAGATATATTTATATTATATATATATTTATAGGTAAATAATATATTAGTATTTAGTATATATATACGTATATATATATATTATTATTATAGATATAAACACTTATACACGTAGTTTGGTAATATTAATTAAGTTGACTCACCCTGGCGTAAAATAATTTTTTGGTACAGTTACATTGATTATAGGGTATTTATTTTCTATTTCTAAACGGGTTTATTGACCTCAACGTTCGAATTACACATATTAATAAGCACTAGATTTCGGACTCACTTTTATTTAATATTAGGTTCGTAAAAACAGGAGAACTAAAATTAAGATTCTTGGGGTGGGGATCATGGAGCTTCTCAACATACGGGTGGACCTTTTCAAAGGATGTATTTACAACAAAGCGATGGCCTGCCGACTCGGAGGGTTAATGTCAGTTTCAGGAAAGTTTTAGTTGGTTGGTCTTTTATTATTTTTAAGATCAGTGAAATACTTTGAGGAAGAGCAATATTAAATTTTGTATTTTGTCTGGCTTGAATTGACCGGCTGATTTATTAAAGTTATTTGTGTTATAAATGTATATGATTCTAGATTATTTTCTACTGAAACTTTTAATATTTCGTATGGTAAGCTTGAAATGGGATAATTTTCTGAAGGTAAAGAAACCACTCAAGTTCAGGAGTTCTCCTATTGGGTCGCGGTTAAATCTCTTGTGTTGAGGTATCGTCGAGATAAATCGGTAGTGATTTCCAATATATATGAGCAATTGTAGCACGGGATTTGATATACGCATTGTTGTTGAATATTGTTTCTTTGTTTAGGGGGTTTGAGAGTGCGTTTGAGAGTGAATATGTTATTGTGAGTTAATATGATTGAAATTTTCAGGTGTTGTCTGATTTTGTGGTCTATAATGACTTTTGTTTTCTTGTTTTGAAGCTTTCTGAATTTTCTTTGTTAGTGGCTATAATATCTCTTTTGGCTTTTTGTAAGGCAGGTATGATTATAGGGCAGGGTATATGAGTTTGGTGAAGACGTAGTATGCTAGAAATTTGTTTCTGAACTTTAAGTGGTTGGGGAGATGATATTCCTTAGGGCTCTGAGATAATCGATTTCTGAGATGAGGCCACTTCTTGATGATATACTTAGGAGTGTGGTCATCACACAGATGATAAGTGCGCCGAGTAGAGTCGGCATATTGGTTGAGTCATCTAGTATGAGAGTGGACTTGGAGATGTTGGGGGAAGCTCGGTCAGAGAGGAGCATGTGTTGACTCCATAAATGCACACGGTGAGGTATGATAGGTGTTCATTTATAGGGGCAACAGCAGAGAGGTCAGAAAGGAGTATGGAGAGGTATGCTCCACATGAAGGCGAGGCGCGGAAGATCGTCGAGCGATAAACGGAGCCAATGAGGTGTTATTGAGGGTTGGTGGGTAAAAAATACTGGTAGAATTTCCAGAACGTCATGGAATATATGCTAGTGGTAAGGATGAGAGGGGGGGAACCCATTGCGAGTCCTTGGGTCTGCTTATAGAATTTTCCATTGAACGTGAAGAATTATGGTTAATTGAGAGTTATAAGTTTTTATTAGAGAAAAGGGGTGAGAGAGGTTGAATTGATGCGATTTAGGTACTGTTCGAGTAGATTTAACGAGAAGGGGACAGGGACAGAGGAGGTAAATAGTGATTCAACGTCGAAACTGAGTACGATTGGGTGTGAAGAAGGCTTATGTTTTTTATGCGTTGTAAAAATTCACTGCTGTCTTTTATATGTGAAGGGGAGATTAGGCCTATGAGAGGTTTGAGAGTGGTGGATAGCCATGCAGAAAGTTTGTAAGTATTGCAATTGATGTTGGAAATGATTGGTCTAAGGGGGATATTGTTTTTGTGGGTCTTTGGTATTCCATAGAAGGGGGAAATATCAGTCATGTAGGCTTTATTTTCTGTGTGTATGAGAGGGTAGTTTTTACAAATGATTTTTAATTGGCTATTGAAATTATCGAAAGAGTTCTGTTTTGGGTTTTTTTGTAAGCGGTGTATAGTGTATTCTTATCATTCAATGATTATGGTTGGCATTTATTTATAAATCTTGAGATTTAAAATTACTATACTGTTTCCCTTGTCGCTGCGGGTAATGACAATGTCGAGTTTATTTTTTTGGTTTTTTTAAGGTCAGTATACAAATAACGGGAAGGGAAGTTCTAATTTTATAGTTATAGGTCGCTAAGGGTTACTAAGTAAATGTCTTTAAGTATGTCATGTTAATTTCTGGTATCTTGTTGGTTTTATTCAGTTTTCAAATATTTTGGAAGATCTAGTGTGATTTTCGTTTTTTCCAGGGCAAAAGATAAAAGGCCAAACCCTAGAGTGTCTTTTCTTTCTCTTTCAGTACGTAGATTCGATTAAATTATGATAGATGTTCGGAGTGGACTGATGTTATTCCATAAACTTGTTCTATATGAAATTGAAACTTGTTATTTAGTCTGCCAGTTTTATGTATAACTATTGACCTCTTATGCCTATGTGCGTAGTCTAGAAGATTAGTAAATTGTGTTACTTCTGTGGGTATCTGCTAAACCACTGCAGTTAAAACTTATAATTGCGGAAAAACACTTTTCTGAACGAGGATTGCAATTCTGCCTTACCATAAATATTTTTGTTTTTAACTATAGCGCTGTGTACTTCGAAAAATGGAATAAATTTGTCGTTTTTGAAATATTTGGGGACTAACGTTTTCGGAATTATCAAATTTGATAGGCATTTTTTTAAGAAATTTAACTGACATTTCTTCAAATTGGCGGCCACCATCTTGTTTCGAGATATGAATAGGAATAAATTTTTTTGTGGATAGATTAAATTAACGCCGATGTTTTCGGGCAACATTTATTTGAGTACGTAGATATACAACCACTTAGAACGTAGTTTTAATATTTATAATATAGTTGGCTCCTACTTGGCGTAAATATTTTTTGGGTTAAGTTACATTGATTATAGGTGTTTATTTTTCTATTTCTAAGGGTTCACGATGACCTCAACGTTCGAATTACACATATTAACAAGCACACACTTTTAATTTTAATATTAGGTTAAAAACAGGGAGACTAATTGAGATTCCTTGGGTGGGGAAGCCATGAGCTTTCGTACCAACATTACGGCTGACCTTCAAATGGAATAGTATTACACCAAAGCGATGGCTGCGACTCGGAAGGGTATTGTCAGTTTCCAGGAAAGTTTTAGTTGTGTTGGTCTTT
>JABUQX010022452.1:35000-57500 GCA_015478945.1 Trachelipus rathkii | reverse complement strand
AATTGTAATTAGATGCAACTAACAGAGTACAAGTACTTGTACTTGAAACCAACCCTGATATAGATGGGCATTTGTAGCACGGGATTTGATATACGCATTGTTGTTTTGAGTATTGTTTCCTTTTGTTCGGCGGCATCGCTGTGAAATACAAGTAATTCATTTGAAAAGGGTCATCCGTAATGTTGGACGAAGAGCTCATTGGCTCCCCACCCCAAGAATCTTAATTTTAGTCTCCCTGTTTTTAACCTAATATTAAAATTAAAAGTGTGTGCTTATTATTAATATGTGTATATCGAATTGCTAGGTGACACTTTAGAAAATAGAAAATAAAATACCTATATCAATGTAACTTAACCCAAAAAAATATTTCACGCCAAGGGTGAGCAACTTATATTAAATATTTAAAACTACGTTTAAGTGGTTTATATCTACGTACAAATAATGTGCCGAGGCGTTAATAGTAAATAAGGTCTGCAAAAAAAAAGTTTATTTATTTATTATCGAAACAAGATGGTGGCCGCCAATTTGAAGAATCTTTGTTAATTTCTTAAAAAAAAAATGCTATCAAATTTGATAATAGTCCGAAAACGTTAGTTCCCCAAATATTCAAAAAAACGACAAGGAATTATATATTCGCCATTTTCGGAAGTATACAGCAGCGCTAGATTCAAAAAACAAAATATTTATTGGTAAAGGCAGAATTGAAATCCTCGTTCAGAAAGTGTTTTTCCGCATTTAAAAAGTTTCAATGCAGTTGGTTTAGCAGATACCCACAGGAAGTAACACAATTTACTAATCTTCTAGACTACGCACATAGGCATAAGGATCAAATAGTATTTAAAATAAAAATAGGCAGCTAAATAACAAGTTTAATTTCATATTTAAGAAAAGTTTATATGGCATACATTCATCCACTCCGAAATAATCATATTAATTTTATCGAATTACGTTATGAAGAGATGAAGAAAAGTACACATTTTAGGGTTTGGCTTATTTTGCCCTGGAAAAAACGAAAATCACTCATCGAATTCTTTACCAAAATTTTGAAAATTGGAGCTAAAACAACAAGGAAAAACCGAATTAACATGGGACATACTTCCTTAAAGAATAGTTATTAGTAACTAGGCAACCACATAACTATAAAATTAAACTCCTTCCCCTATTTTATACTGCCTTAAAAACACCTAAAAAATAACGCAGAACATGTCAAACCTCGTATCAAGTTATGTGTAAGAGAATTACCCGGCAGTGAACAAGGAAACAACTTATGTAATTTTAAATCATAAGATAATATAAATAAATGCAACCATATATTGAATGATATATACTATATACAGCGCTTACAAAAAAGCCAAAACGAACTGCTTTCGGATAATTTCAATATGCCAATTAAAAATTCATTTGTAACAATATTCCTCTCATACACAAGAAATAAAGCCTACGATGACTGATATTTTCCACTTCTATGGAATACCAAAGACCCACAAAAACAATATTCCCCTTAGACCAATCATTTCCAACATCAATTGTAATACTTACAAACTTTCTGCATGGCTATCCACCACTCTCAAACCTCTCATAGGCCTAATCTCCCCTTCACATATAAAAGACAGCAGTGAATTTTTACAACGCATAAAAAACATAAGCCCTTCTTCACACCAATTACTCAGTTTCGACGTTGAATCACTATTTACCTCTGTCCCTGTCCCCTTCACGTTAAATCTACTCGAACAGTACCTAAATCAGCATCAAGTCAACCTCTCTCACCCCTTTTCTCTAATAAAAAAACTTATAACTCTCACATTAAACATAATTTCTTCACGTTCATGAAAATTCACTATTAGCAGACACAAGGATCGCACACTGGGGTTCTCCCCCTCTCACTACACTGCAAATATATTCAGCAGTCTACTGAGGAAGGCTCTACCCATATTTTAACCACCACTAACCCAATAACTCTCATCTGCTTCCGTATAGTGTCGACGTGGCTGTTGCCGCCATACCCATCATACAAACCCAAAGACATTACGTAAGCTCTTATAAACAACAAATCCCTCCTATAGCATCAAATCACTCATCGAACTTTCGGCACAACTAACTCAGCCTTTTCTGGGACACGCTTCTATGTGGAAAGTACTCCCCAATTATCAACACACAGTGATACTAGAAAACCCTACGGACTCCCCTCTCTAACACAGACCCATTTGGTTCTCTGCCCACACCAAAAACATAAAAATAGCCACTCTAGCAGTCTATATCTCAGAGCCTTAAGAATATGCTCTTCCCATAAAACTTCAATAAAATTAAGAACAAAATTTACATATACGTTCACCAACCTCAGGATACACAAAAGCACACAAAATACAAAAAAGGCAAAAAAAAACAATTTTAATAACAACAACAAAAAAATTAAAGAATCAAAAACCTTTTTGCCCCTTTCTTTCAATATTAGTAAATAAATTAAAACCAACACATCCCAAATCAATCTATTAAACATCAACAATAACAATTATTCCACGTCTCAAACGCACTTCTCAACCCTAACAAAGAAACAGATATTGAAAAACAATGCGTATATAAATCCCGTGCTACAATTGCCCTGCTGTAGTATATTGGAGAAACACGAGTTACCCGACGCATAACCTCAACATCAAGGCAGATTTAAACCGAGGACAATATGGAACATCGTGGCAGCTACCACCGACTATCGCACCAATATGCATGCTCTAAAATCAAGTTTGACAACACACACAACTAAACACCATACAATCAAGTACAAAGTAGCGAAAAATAACAGAATCGCATATACATTTATAACACAATAAGATAGAATCAGCCCGGTCAACCTTCAAAGCACAGACAAAATACAGAATTCAATGCTCTTTCCTCAAGTATTTCCTTGATTCTGTAAAAACTAATAGAAAGAACCAACCAACTGAAAAATCTTTGTAATGAACATAACCCCTCCACGAGTCGGCATAGCCATCGCTTTGGTTGTGAAATACATTCCATTTGAAAAGGCTCATCGTAATTGTTGGACGAAGCTGATGGTCTTTCCCCAACTCCCAAGAATGTATAATTTTAGTCTCCCCTGTTTTTTAAACTAATATAAAAACACTAAAGAGTGTGTGCTTATAATAGTGGTTAATTCGAACGTCTGAAGTCATCGCCAGTGAAGCAAATCACCGCGTGTAGGATCGTAACCATTAGGAACTGAGAGATACTAATGACCTATAAGTCAATTGTAATTAACCGCACAAAGATATTTTACGCCAAGGGTGAGCATCTTATATATATATATATATATATATATAATATTAAATGATATATATATATGATGATATATTATATACTATTAGTATTAGTATAATTACAGTTTTGCGCATATATGTTTATGTATTATATATATCTATATTATATTATATATATATATATATAGTATATATTTATAATATATAGTATATATATATATATTATATATATATATTATATAAATATATAATATATATATATAAGTATTAGTATATTATATAATATAGTATATATATAATATATATATATATAAATGAATTAAAGAATAAAATTTAATTAGAGATTAAAATCTCTACGAGACTAAGTGAAAAATTATCTGTTAAGAATAATAGAAACAGCGATTGATTTGTTTATAAAGAAAGAAGAGTTGATCTGGGGGTGACATTATTTTACGCAAAATAGTTCATATGGAAAATTGCTTCTTCTTTTTCTTCTTTTCCTTTTTGTTATAATAATTGAATGAGATTTATTCAGAGAAAATTCAAAAAGTTTGATGCCAAGTTCTTTTCTGATTTTTAAAAGGAAAAATTTCTCTACGCCAATGTGCAACTACCCAATGAAATTAAATCAGGCTGATTTGTGTGTCCATCTATACTTATTTGAATCATTGTCCTGGAGAATGATCTTTTCCAAGTTGGAATACGTTGTTTTTTTTTTTTAATACACTTTATATTATTTTTAAAAAAATATTCCCGAAAAATCTCGTATTTAAATTTTCAATCGTTAACTATTGTAAAAAAATCTAAGCAATGCATCAGCAATTAACACTACCTCACAGTGTTATGGGAATCGTGTCTTGTATTATGAATACTATATATATAAAATTATATATTTTAATATATATACATAATATAAATAATATATATATAGTATATAATATAATTAATATACTATATATATATATATATTATATATATATATATATATATATATATTTATATATAATACTATAATATATATATGTTATATATATAAACTATGATTCACGAAATGGCTGCGAAAAGGTCGGCATTATTGGAAGGAGAGAAAAACAGAAGAAGAAAGGCCGAGAAAGAGGAGAGATTAAATTCAGAAGTAGTGTCATCAACCAATGCTGATAAGGAAAAAACATCTTACCATCTTAAAGAAGAATGAATTGGGAATGGATCAAGAAGCTTGAAGCAATGAAATTGGAAAAATAACATCTTGCATTTAATGGAAAAGCATAATTTTTGTTGAAATAATATTAATAATAACTACATGAAAATTTTAACTTTTTAAATGTGTGATTGCACTCAAATTTAACAAATTTATGGCTTCGTTTTTGTAATATTTGCTTATTTTTTGATTGTAAACTTATTATATGAAGATGGATATTCGTGCACGCGGCCCAAGTTCTTATGGAAAGATTTTTTCGGCAGAATTCTAGGGGCGACGGGCATAGAAAACCGGAGCTATTCTGTTCGTGTTGTGAAAGTCCTAGGTTCGATACTTAAAGAGGATCCTAAGGAGCATCTTCCTAGAGAGCTCTTATGAGTTTCAAGGGGAACATGGCAGAATAGATGCTCCAGGTCCTACACTGAAAGGGTGAATAAACCCTACCTTATGAGTATATTAACTCTAGGACTAGCATCGGAAACCATTAGCGCGAGAAATATTTTGCTAGAGTGCTCTGTAGATCAGTGTTCGATGCTCAGAAAAGAGGAAGATGCACGGCTATACTGACAGGGCAATAACTGCACTATCTGGGAGATGGTAGACGTAGAGCGTATAGTTATATATATATATATATAATATATAATATATATAACTAATAGCTGATATATATATCTATATAATTATATATAAGTATATATTATATATATATATAAATAATATATATATAATATACTAGAATATATATTTATATAAAAAAAAATAATATGATATATATATATAATATATTATATTATATTTATATATATCATATATATATTATATAATATATTATATATACGAGTATATTATATATATATATAATATATATAAGATATATATACGCAATATATAATACTATTAATATATAATACTATAAACTATATATATTACTATATATATATATATATATAGGATATATATATAAATATATAATATATATATATTATATATATATAATTATATATAATATATACTGCGTATATCTATACTAAGGATATCCGCATCCGCCTTCGCATCATTTTTCTCTATACCTCGCATTAAATGTATTTGTTTGCGGATAGCATTCATCGCTATGATATTTATGAGAACCTTGTTTGTTGTGCCAACTACCTTATATATATATAATATATATATATAGCTATATATAATATATATTATATAATATATATATATATACTATATAATATATATCCTATATATATATAACTATATATACTATAATAATATATATATATATATATATATATATATATATAGTATTAACAATAATAAGTAATAATAATAATATGTCAATTCAGATTTCAAGTAAAGCGATTCATTCACGTACAATCGAAATCTATTTAGTTATAATACAAATATGACGATAAATTTTACATATATATGTGTCAGAGATGTTTTAAGCAATTTCACTACAGTCAATCCATTATAAACATACCAAAATTAATTTCCATAGAAGTATGTTGAAGATGGGTCATTCCTAATTGCAGACATCTGGATTTTCCCCTTAAAATTCAAGCCAAAATATATTTAAGAGGTATAATAACTTAAGAATAATTAACGGCAAAAAGTAATAAATATTCATTATAAATTTCATTGGAATAATAATCGAATATAATAAATATAATGAATAATATAATAAAATAGAATAATAATGAATAATATAATAACATAATAGATACTAATAATATAGGGAAAGCTTTTCAAAGCATTTATTTAATGTAAGATTTTTGATGCTTTTTCAAGCCTCGTGAAATGTATTTCTTTCAACAGAAGAGATTTTCTTTAGATTACTTATGTTTCCTTGAATAAACTATAAAACATAGATTTAAGTTAACAGTCCAAAGCTTTCCGTGCGCGTACACTTCGGATACAATTTTCAAGGAATAAACCTTGAATTATTCCTTGAAAATGTCCGAAGTGTACGGACGAAAGCTTGGTACTGTACTTAAATCTATTTTTTATTTTATTCAAGAATAGTACCTTATAGGAAATCTCTCTGTTGAAAGAAATACAAGCAGCAGGCTTGAAAAAGCTCCATCGACATGTGTATATGGCAATAAAAAATAATAATAATAATAATAATAATAATAATAATAATAATAATAATAATAATAATAAAAATAATAATAATAATAATAATAATAATAATAATAATAATAAATCATAATAATAATAATAAGTAATAATCATAATAATAATATATAATAAAATAATAATATAATAAAAGAATAATAATATAATAATAATAATAAATAATAATTAAATAATAGATGAATTATAAATAATAAAAATCATTTCCTAATAAACTAGTAAAAAATAAAATTAATAATAAATAATAATAATAAATAATATAATAATATAATAATAATATAAATAATAATGAATAGATAATAATAAATAATTATCTAAATAGATAATGAATAATAATTAATAACCCCAATAATAATGATAATAATAATAAATGAATTGTACAAAAACATTACATTATTTAACAGTAATAATGCATAATAAGTAATAATAATAATAATAATAATAATAATAATAAAATAATGTAATAATAATAATATATAATAATAAATAATAATAATATATAATACATAATCAATAATATAATAATAATAATAATAATAAATATTTAATAAAAATAATAAATAGTAATAACACCACTACCAACACTACCGCGGCTACTATTACTACTTACAACAACAACAATAAAATAATAATAATAATAATAATAATAATAATAAATAATGAATAATAATTACAGCCCCCAACACGGCCAATACGTGCACACACACCACCACACAACCACCACACTTAACATCCACACTAACAATAATAACTAATAATAATAATAATAATATAATAATAATAAATAATATAAATAATAATCTTAATCATAATATAATAAGTAAGATAGCATTAACATTATTAACAATGATGAATAATAATAATAATAATAAAGAATAATAATAGTAATAATAATAATAATAATAAGTAATAATAATAATAATCATCAAATAATAATATAATAATAATAATAATAATAATAATAATAATAATAATAAAATAACTGATAGGACAGCATTCAACAAAAAATAACACCTAATGCTAAAATTATCAACATATAATAAATAATAATTGTATCAATACCCATTTTCCTGTTTCTAGGTTATTATAATATATAATTATATCAATAAATAATAAAATAATAATAATACTTGAAATAAATAAAAGTTAATAATAATAATAAGTTAAATAATAATAATTATAATAATAATAATAATAATCAGATAATAATAATAATTAATAATAATAATAATAATAATAATAATAATAATAATAATATATAATAATAATAAAAATAATATATAATAATAATATAATAATAATAATACAATAATAATATAATAAAATAATAATAATCAATAATAATTGATCAGAAATAATATAATTATAGCTATAATAATATATAATAATAATAATAACATGATAATCGATAATGATAATGATAAATTAGATAATGATAATGATAATGATATTATATTCTATAATAAATAATATAATAATAATTAAATAAATAATAATAATAAAAGTAAATAATAATAATAATGATAATATAATAATAATAAAATTACAAACATATAATTACAATTAATATTACAATTACAATTAAAGAAGATATAACTAAAGTAGCCCTTCAATTAAAACATAATAATAATATAAATAATAATAATAATAATAATAATAATAATAATTAATAATAATAATAATAAAATTAATAATAATAATAATAAAATAGATAATAATAATAATGTGTAGCTAGATTTTACATAGGTTTAATCCCTTGATATAGTTATTTTATTAGTTCTTGGAGAGAATACGTTTTTATTATTTTAGCAAAAGAATTAGGTAGAGTTTTCGGTTTTGATGTCTTGTGGCTTTGTGATTGTAAAGTTTAGCTGCTTGTAGCTTGCTGAGCACTTTGGAGTGCTTTTTTTTTAGTCTCAGACGGGTGGGTTTAGTAAGTATATTTATTAGATTTTATTTGATTTGCTGTGCGCTTGCTTGGTTATAATGAAAATTTGCTGGCCAAAGAATTCACATGCATTGTATGGATAATTTATGTAATTTCTTTTTTCAAGAGGGATATTATAGGCAAGTCTATAAACTAGCATATTATCTTTAGGTTTTTGAATAATAGTTGTGTATGGGCTGTAAAAGTCCCTTGTATTGCTAATGAGGCGAATAAAGTGCTACTGGATGACAGGTGCAGGAGATTACCGGTTAGATGTGGCAAGTAGACAACAACGAAATTAAAATAGTTGGGGTTATAGTGGCATAGTAAATTTTTCTAAGAATGGAAAGAGGTAAAATTTTTTTAATTTTATTAGGCACAATAATTATTAAGTATAACTAGGTTGTTAATATGTTCTTAAAACGTCAGCTTTTCATCGATTGTTATTCCAGTATTTAGCATTTGTAGCCATTATTTAGTTCTACATTGTTAATTTTAATATTTAATATCCAATATTTTTGTTGCTAAATATAATGTAAGATGTTTTACTTAAAATTAAAGATAGCTTATTAGCATCTATCCATTTATATTTTGTTAATCGTTCTACTCCTTTTACGAGATAGAGACTGCGGCATCTTGGTCATTTTATTAATATGGAGGGTATCGTCAGTCACATGATACTGGAAAAGGTCGTCATGAGAAGTTGAACAGATCATTGTAATTAGGGTAAATGAGACATGGTCCACAGAATGACGCCCTGGGTACAGCCGTTGATGTTTGTAGCGTGCTGAATTAGTTTCAGTTTAGTTTTAACGTATTTGAAGTATCTTCTCCTTTCAGTAGCTTTAAATCCAATTGTAAGTTAAAGTTATGCCTTCAAAACCATTTTTATTTCATGTTACTTAGTAAGTATGACATGATCAATACATGTCAAAGTGTTGTGAATCTATAATAATAACAGGGAGGAGTCTTTGAGTTTTCTATATTTGTAAAGTTTTTCGGTAAGCAAATAGGGCATCAGCAGGTGAGGCGCGTCCTTTTCAAATCCAAATTGTGAATACTGAGAATGTTGGTTTGATTATAAAATATTCTGTTATCTGATTGAAAAATATTCTCAAATATTTTACTAATTGTATTTGTTATAGCTATTGGTCTGTAATTTTTTTGCTAGGGATAAGTTCTCCTTATTTTAGGTATAGGGACACTTTGTGCTGTTTGAAATATTTGGAAAAACCTGCCTGTCAAAAATGCTGCATTGAACAAGTGGTTATAAGGGGTGGCTTTTGTCGGCAGTCGCGAGTTTGTAGAATGTGGTTGGGATAGTCATGAACATAAGCATTTTTGTTTATACTAATCCGCGCATATAAGGTAGATGTCGGCGAGTGTTAAGCGCGAAAGTTAATAATAAGTATCTATCTGAGATCAACAGTATGACTCGGAGCGTCACGCTACATCTGTGATGTGGATAAAGGGAGTAAATGAGTCTCGTAAGAAGTTCGGGGGATAAAGATTTAAATGATGTTCGAGCTAGGGGGTTTGTCTCTCATGATTTGTTTACGTCAGGGAGTTTAACAAAAGTAGACTCACTATGCGCGACTGTGTTCATAGAGTTGGTCCGTCCGCGATCAGATCTTGTGTCGGTTTAACTGATTATTTATATACAGCTCTTTTGATATACATTGGGCGTAGATTTTTTATATTGTGCTTAAGTTTATTGATTAAACCAAGGTAGCTTGAAGTCTTTTGTAGCATCCTGAAATTTGCTGGAGTAGTGTTTTCTCTTGCTTTCTTAATAACTGCCTTAATGTTTATCATATGTGTTATATCATATGAAAAGTAAAATAAATTTTGTTTTTATAGTTTCGGTAGAGTTTATGTTTTTTGGTTGATAGAGTTTAGCAAAGCTGGTGTTACCCATGGGTTTTGAATTCTTTTAACACAAAGTTTTTTTGTTTTATGGGGAATGATTCGTCGTAGCATTTATTAATATGTTTGCGAAAGAGTTGATTTTTCGTCGAATGTTGATGTTTTCACTGTATGTGAACGAAAAGTCAATTGCATTTATTTCAATTTGTTTATGTATTTTAGTCTTTGATATTCACCTCTAGTCTGTATTTTAGGTGTGAAATTTGGTTTGTATAAGCGAAAATTTTGCAAGACATGAAAAGTGATCAGACTATGCTCTTTATTATGTAGGTTTTAAACGTCCAATTTAGGTTCCCGCAATGTGATCCTACTTAAGGAAGGACATCTATTTCGGACGTTGTTTGGACAGTGTTGGTAGCGTTAAGTATGTAGTTGCCGAACATTTTGATATCATTAGGTTTTGAGAGAGGTTTGCGCCTATTTTGCAGTGTTCTCGTTGATGAATCATTATTGAAATCCCGCCGCTATAGTAATTATAGAGTTATGAAAGGTGTTTGGATAATGTCTTTGAGTGAGCATTTATGAACTCTGTTTTTGATGAATTTGGGGTCGATATACTTCCATTACAATTAGTTGAGTCGATTATCTTGTAACAGCGAATTGCTAGAATGCCTAGTGAGAGTTAACAAGTGAACATTATGATTATGGAATGTATAGATAGCCTATATTCGTTAAGTAAAATTGAAACGCCCTCTCTGACCGTTGTTCGTATGAATGCATGTCGTTTTCGGTATAACTCCTGGATCTGGATATAACCTGTTGTTATGTTCATTCAATGTTTCAGTTAATACAATGCAGTCAATTATGGAATATTTTGGTAACTTAGATAGTCGAAAAGTATGTGATGTTGTTGTTAAGGCTTCTGATGTTGTGGTGGAAGAGAGAAAAGTAGCTCAGCGCAGGTGTCTTTTGATGTTTTAATATGTCAGGATAGGTGTATTCAGAGTCTAGGGGAGTTATGTTTGAAAGTGAAACATCAGAGTTGCTTTCGAGCATGGTAATGTCGGCTTTTTAAATATATAATATATGATGGTGGATAAGTCAATGAAGAGAATAAGTATTATGAGACGCCTCAGATTTTCGGTAAAATTGCTGAACAGGTTGGTAGTTTAACTGCGCATCCAGCGGTTGTGTTGAAATGGGAGATATAATTATGGTTAAATTAGTTGTAGCAAAAACAATAATAAATAATAATAATAAAATAATAATAAATATAATAATAATAATATAATAATATAAATAATAACAATAATAATAATAATAATAATAATAATAGATAATAATAGATAATAATAATATTAATAATATAATAGATAATAAATAATTAAGATAATAATATATAGATAATGTAATAATAGATAAGTAATACTATATAATAATATAAATAAAATAATAAATATAAATCACTAATAATAATCAATAATAATAATAATATAATAATAATAATAATAATAATAATAATAATGAATAATAATACATAATAGTTATTATTATGGATAAACTATTGTTGCAAATATATAAAAGATCAATAATAAAATATAATAAATGAATAATAATAAAATAATAATAATAATAATAATAATAAAATATATAATAATATAATAATAATAATAATAAAATAATAAATAATAATAATAATATAATAATAATAAAAATAATATATAATAAAATAATAATTAAAATAATAACTAATTAATTAATAATAATAATAATATATATCAATAATAATAGATAATAATATAATATAATAGATAAATAATGATATAAAATAATAATATAATAATAATGAATAATAATATATATAATAAGTAAAATAATATTTAAAAACTTATTAGTGATAATTGAGTTAATAGAGTCGATTTAGAGCAGAAGTTTTTGCTCAAATTAACAGATAGAATTTGCGTGCAAAAGTGCTATTAAGAATCAGAGTGCATTAGTAAACACAAGATTCAAAATGTTAAATAGGACAAAAATGGTTTAGTATGGGTTAATAGTGATAATTTCAGCTCTGAAGGTGAGATATTACAGGACAAGTGGTAGTGCTGTTGAAAGAAAATATAAATTATAATAAATAGATAGATAACTAGATAGATAGATAGATCTATGATAACGAACGATAGATAGATAGATAGGATTGATAAGGATAGATAGATAAGATAGATAGTAGATAGATGATGATTAAGAAAGAAATTTGCTAACAGATAGAGTTGGATAAACTGAATATGATAGCTAATGTAGTAAAGTATGATAGATAGATAGATAGATCGATAGATAGATGAGAATAGACATAGGAATTAGATAGAATAGGAGTAGAGTAGGATAGATAGGATAGATAGATAGATAGATAGATTGAGATAGATTAGAATAGAAGTAGAAGAGTAGATGTTTATGTTAGCATTTGTTCGTAGGTCAAAATGATAGATAGGATAGATAGATAGATAGATAGCTAAGATAAGATAGATAGATAGATAGATAGATAGAATAGATAGATAGATTGAATAGTAGATAGATAGATAGATTGGTAAGTAGATAGATAGATATATAGATAGATGATAGATAGATGATAGATAGTCTTTTAGATAGATAGATAGATTAGATAGATAGATAGATACTGAAACGGTAGATACGAATATGCATATGAAGATGTGGCAGTACGAAGGTAGATACGCAACTAAGATACGATATGAATAGAGTAGATAGAGTAGGATAGAGTACGCTAGATAGATAGATAGATAGAAAGATAGATAGAATAGATAAGATAAGAATAGATTGTGAAATGAGTTCGTTACCATTTAAATTAATTTTTAGGACAATATAATAGCAATATATATAATAATAATAATATTAAATAATGAATAATTAATTATAGTTATAATAAGTAATAACATTAAATGATAATAATAAATAATAATAATAATATATAATATATAGAAAGAGTAAGGGACTTTCAACGATTGACATGTGGGCAGGAAACACGTCATGCTGGTAGAATAGATGATATGATTCACTTCATGCATAACGAAGACGCATGGCTAGTGGCAATAAGCAACTATTTATTCTAAATCTTTAGTAAAATGCCAAATTTCTTGAACCACATGTTTCACAGAAAGCATTAAAATTATGAGTTATAAGGGATGCCTATGTGATGGAAACTAGGTGATAGAGGCATCAATTTGGAAGCCAGGAAGAAGTATAACGTAGATCATTTTAGGACAGGACAAGATAAACAACAAAAGATCACAGAAACAAACACTCATTACCATCTGTTAAGCAGAAGATGCATGATGAACTCTCATCAACAATTCTTATAATTGGGATTCAAGCCCCTATTGGAAATAATAGGGTAGCTATGTTAACTAACTAATTAACTTTATGATTGAAAGAATGTAAAAGTAAGTGAAAAAGCTTGGGAGTCAATAAAGATCACACGTGAGATTTTTGTGTTGGACGTAATAAATGATGGAGAAATATGTTCCACAATTATTTGTGCCACGAAGTATGTTCGCACAGTGGATAATGCAATTACCAATAGGCACCCTACTTTTGCGAAGACGAAAGTGTGGTGAAGTTGCGAGGCGAGCGTGGACGCTTGTTCAGTGTGATTTTCAATTGTATTCGGAACTGACAAATGAGAGCAAACTCATCCTAGAAAGGCTCAGGGCTTTTGTTTTGAACTAATATGAGAATATATTAATTTGCAAGCATTAAATATTATATACTATCTAATAAATATATATATAATAATATATATATAATATTATATATAATATATACTATAAATAATATATATTATAATATTATAAAATATATCGATAATATATATTCTAATTATATAATATACTATATAATATATGGTATATTATAATATTATATATTATTATATAAATATATATATATAATGTATGTATAGATTTTATATATAATATATGTATATATTATAATATTATTTATATATACTAATATATATATATAGATATATGATATATTACTATCTAATATATATATAATATATTATATAATATTAATTATATATATTTTATTATATATTCATATATATATATATATATATTATATATAACTATTTATATATATATACTATATATATATTAGTATACTGATTTTATATGAAGATAGATGAGGGTATGTTGGCTAGTAGTGTATACGGAATGCCAAGTAGAACGGGAATTATGGTAATAGGGTCGAAGAAACACGCTAATATATAATATACATGGGACTCATGGATTATACGGCTATAGGTGTAGGTTTTAGATACATGCTAATAATAATACGTTAAGCAAAAATAATTATAAGAATTTTGCTTCATATTATATATATTAGAACATCTAATTATTATTGTAATAATTATCTGTTTGAAACCTTGAATGATTTTCGCTTGGCTCCACGTGTTGCCTGACAGGAACTAATGTTTTTACACATTAAACACATTTCTTTTCTTATTAGTCTATTATAATATACCATAAGAGTTAGTATCTAGTTTCTAAAACCATGTAATTTTACTCCCATAACATTTTTGATGAACTTTACAAGTAAGTGAAATGATTTTTTATGTTAAAATAAATTTAAAATTTAATAAAATAAATTTAAGTATACTACTAATTAGCTTTAATATTCACTATTGTGTATTTAGGTAATTATTAATAAAGATGTGTGAGAAAGCAAGCCTTTGCTGAACAAACGCTGTTCATAATGCAATATGCCTTTTAACTCGTATAATAGAGTATTTTAACCATGTTTGCTCGGAGAGTATCACGGGCTCTCGTCACATGTGGTTCACATGTCTTGAGCTCGTGATAGCCTGAAAGGCAGTATTTTGTCTGCCCCGAGGGACAGCATATGCCCTTTGTTGGTGAGGTCCCCTCTCAAAAAAAACAAAAAAAAACGTTTGCTCAATTCTTGTAACTCCCCGAAGAAATAAAGCCCCTGTCATGATTCGCCATATCTGGTTTATCATAACAGAGTGATTTGAGCTACGCAGGTAATTAGCCTATATACAACACAGACCTGGCTTTTGCGCACCCGACCGACCAGGATTCGAACCTGTGGTATAATGAATGTGAGATTAGAGTTTTGCCAACTGTGCTATGGGACACATAATGTACATTAATCTAATGGTTACAAAAAGCTTATCAGTGTTGAAATTTATTAAGAAAATACAGAACTGAATGGACTCTATTTTTATTTAAAAAGTAATCTTATCCTCGAAATAATGACTTAATTAAATTAAATTTAAAAATTTGGAACTTCATCGATTTGTTAATCAAAGATGTATTTTATTTTAAAATCTATTTTCTATAAAAACCACAACTTGACACTATTTAATACTTAATTTAAAAAAAATAAAAATTATAAACGAAGTCTTTAGACTTACATTAAGAACTATGTCAATGTTTGGGCAGCATGTACGTTTTTAATTTTTTTCCCCTACTCAACATTACCAAATAATAATAATATAAAAAAAATCGTCTAACTAATAACTATTTAAAATCAATTATTTATACAGCATAATTATGAAAAAAAAAAAAAGATTTCTTAAGATTATTAGTAATGATTATAAATGATATAAAGACAATGTCAGTAGTAAAATAATATATATTTAAAAAAAAAAAAAAAAGAAGAAATTCACTTGTTTTTTTTCTCTTGTTTTTTTTTTTTCAAATGTCGGTTTTTGCACTTACCTCCCTAACCCTCACAGACTTTTAACTTTTATTAATAAAAGATCAAACCTTCTAAACTTTTGTAACAATGACCATATGTGTACTAAAAGCAATTGAACACACAAACACGCACACGCACACGCACACACACCTTACATACATAACATACACACACACACACACACACAACACACACACACATATATATATATATATATATATATATATATATATATATATATATATATTATATATATATATATATATAATATTATTCTATATATATATATATATATATATAAATATATAATATATATATATATATATATATATATATATATTATATCTATATTATATATATATATATATATAATAATATATATATATAATATATAAATATATATATATATATATATACTATATATTATAGTATATTATTATATGGATTGTATATAGTTTACCTATAAATATATATAAATATATATACATATATACTATATTTATTATTATATATATATAATATATATGTATATATATTTATTATATATATTATTTATTTTTTTGTACCATCCATCCTGTTCGGGTAAAACTGTCAGGTGTCTTCTCCTCAGAATCTTCTCAAAGATTTCTATCTTCAAATGTTCTTTCCTCTTCTACTTCCTCTACCGTCTTGCCTCTACGTTGTACAGCCTCTGCCACCGCATCCATCCATCATAACTTCATATCGTCTTGCGCTGCTGGTCTTCCTATACCTTCTGGTCTCCAATCCTCATCTCTCTCAATCTTCCCCTTTCTCTCATTCTTTCAACATGTCAAACCATCTTACTGTTCTCTCCACGCTTCAAACAGGTTCCAACCTCCGAAGTTCTTCTCCTCACCAAGCTTCGCTTCTCAATTCTGTCTTCACGATAACTCCTCTAGATGAGTCCTAAGTACCGCTCATTTCTGCAGCTTCTATTCTGCTTTTTTGCATCGTATTCCATTGCCCAGCATGTCAGAAACCATACACAATATCGGTCTCACAGAACTTGTTTTAATAAATTTAATATTTTACCTCTGTTGGGTATCCTTTCTCTTTTAGCACGGTATAACATTCCACATTCTTTGAAAATCTCCCAATTCTTCCTTTCAACTCTTCATCTTGTCTTCCTTGATCGTCAAATACCACGCCCAAATACTTAAATCTATTCCACTTGCTTAAGCCTCATTCTTTAATGTTCACTACTATCTTCTTCCCTCTCCTCTGTCGCAATGCACCAATTAAATTTCCGTTTTTCCTCTCTGTTTTATTCTCATGGCGCATTGACTTCAGTAACTCGTTCCACCTATTCACAGCTTTTTTCTTGCAAGTCTTGAGCTCCTGATGTTATCACTGCCGCACATCCGCATAAACCAAAGTGTGCTCCATATTTTCCCTTATGCATATCCTTTTAAGGCAGCTGTCCCAGGTAAAGTGCAAAGAGCAATGGTGATATGTAGACTTCCCTGTCTACCCCCGTTTTTCCCACTTTCAAAACCACTTCTCTCTTCTGTTCCTCTAAACCGTTTTATTGGATTTTCATACCATACTTCTTAATGGGCTGCTATCAGCACTTTTCCTGGTATGGCATACGATCGGATCTTCTAACACTCTCCACAGTCTCTTCCTTATTTATTCTATGCGATGGCCTTTTCCAAGTCGAATGCAGCATCGCCTTCTCAATTTCCACTGCCTATTATTTTCTCAGTCCAGCATCTTCATGTAAAAATATTAGATCAGTAAGTACTTTTTTCCTGGTCTGAAAAAGCCGTGCTGCCATTTTCCAAGTCTTGTC
This sequence comes from Trachelipus rathkii, assembly GCA_015478945.1. NCBI lineage: Eukaryota > Metazoa > Arthropoda > Malacostraca > Isopoda > Trachelipodidae > Trachelipus > Trachelipus rathkii. Next base: position 39,579 of record JABUQX010022452.1, on the reverse strand, counting down.
CTCGACTCTATCCTTAATCTTTTTTTCTAAGATCTCTCAATAATATTTTTACTCGCCCCTCACCAACAATACTATTTCCTCTATAATTTCCGCATTTTCTTATTATCTCCCCTTCTTATGTATCGGACAGATTACTGCTTTCCTTCATTCTGTTGGTATTTTTCTTTCTTTCCATACTTGGTTTTTTTACAATCTTGTCAACCATTTAGTTATTCCCTCTCCTGTTTTGAATAGTTCATTATTCAATCCATCGTATCCTGCACTTTTCCCATTTTTTAAAATCTTAACTGCTTCTTTTACTTCCTCTATCTCTATCATTCTAATTTCCTCATGTTCTTGTCTTACTCTCAGGGGTATTTCATCCATTTCCTCTTCCCCTTCCTCTACGTTCAATAATTCCTTGAAATACTCGCTCCATCTTTCCGTTACCTCCTCTTCCTCTAGAAGAGGTTCTCCCTCCTTATTCAAAACCGTATGTATTTCTGGTTCTTTATTTCCTCTCATGCTCTTGGCCATTCCATATAAAAGTTTTCCCGTGCCCTTCGTATCCTCTTTCAGTTCTCTTCCTATCCTTCTCCAAGTAATGTCCTTATTTCTCCTTTTTACATCCTCCGCATGGTTTCTTGCGTTTACATATTCTATCCTGTTCCCTTCCGTTCTTGTCTTCATCCATTTCCTATATTCTTTGTTTTTGAGCTTCACTGCGTTCTTAACATCCTCATTCCACCATGCCGTCTTCTTTTTCCTACCCCCAGCGACTTTTTTCTTTCCTAGCATTTCGCTTGCGATTCGATCTACTCTTGTTTTAAAGGTCTTCCAACTCTCCTCCGCCGTTTCTTGTTCTTCTGTCCCTTCGAATTCTTGCGTGAGTTTTTCATTAAACATCTCTACCACACCATCCACCCTCAGCTTTTGCAAACAGTATCTCTCTTTTGTTATCTTCCTTGGCTTTCTTCTTTTTTTTCCAAATCAGTTTACCCAATAAGATTCTATGGTCTGAATCTAGTGAAATGGGTGGTAAGTTTTTCACATCCACAAACATCATCTTATCATTAGCTAACATCATGTCAATCATTGATTTCTCCGCTGTTCCTCCGTATTCCACCTATACCACGTCCATTTCTTGCTTTCTTCATGTTTGAAGAATGTATTCATCAGCCATGTGTGTGTTTTCTGATATATATATATATATATATTATATATATATATATGAGTATCTATCGTTATATATATATATAATATATATATATATATATTATATATATTATATATATAATAAATATATATATATATATATATATATTTACTATGAGTCATTGATTTTAAAAAAATGTAAAATTTTAAAACATTTAAATTTATTTCATTTTGTAATCTGGGTTCGAGGAGCAAAAAATTTTTTAAAATTCATTTCTTTTGGCTATTTTGGATTACTTTAATTATTAAATACAAAATAAAATTATAAAGAATAAATTTAAAATACTAAATTGAAGAAGGTGGAGCTGCGTTTCCAAAGTCTATCGTCGAGTCATATGAAGTAAATTTTTCAAATTCTTTCCACTTGTAACAAGGGGCTGGAAACCCCTCCTATCACATTTATCTTTCCGCGAATGTTGGTGATATATCGTTTAACATACTAATAGTTAAATAGCAGTGATTGTGTGATAATGATAATGATATAATAATAATAATAATAATAATAATAATATAATTAATAAAAACAAATATGGAACGTCTAGAAAAAAAAATATATTTAATTTAAATTAAAATTTAAAAAAAAATAATTAATAATAATAATAATAATAATATATATAATAATAAATAATAATAATATAATATAATAATAATAATAATAATAATAATAAAATAATTAATAATAAATAATAAATAATAAATAATAATAATAATAATATAATAATAATAATAATAAATAATAATAATAATAATAATAATAATAATAATAATAATATACATATAATAATAAATAATAATAATAATAATAAATAATAATAATAATATAATAACTAATAATAATAATAATAATAAATAATAATAATAATATAATAATAATAAAATAATAATGTAATGATAATTTAACATATGGGTAAATAGTGGTAAAGTAATTTTAATACATAGTGAAACATATATAAAAACATAATATAGTAATAACAGTGATTTGGTGATAAGATAATATATAATCACAGTATAAAAAAAAAAAAAAAGTTTTAATATAATGAATATGGTAAAATAATAATTAATATATAGTGCAATATTGTGTAGGCATAACAATATTATTATTAAAACTATGCAGTGCATCATATAAAATATTAATATTAAAATATTAGTAATTACTGGTGATTAATAGTGAAATATAGTGTTTAGCAAATTTAAATAATAATATTAATGATGATAATAACTCGTATCGAAATATTGATATAATCATATGTATATATTTTTTTACATTTTTTTTTGTATTTCATATTTTAATTTATATAAAAGCGCCCGATAGCTCAGTGTTAGAGCACTCGCCAAACCAAGTGAGGGTCCCAGGTTCCAACTGGTCGGGTGGAAGAATGTGAGCTATTCTCTCCTTGGGGCTTGCTCCGTCCTGCTCGACGTTAAAATGAGTACAACCTCCTTTCCTTTGGGGATTAGGGCCATCTGCCCGTGAGTGATGATGTTTATTTCTGTATAAAAAAAAAAAAAAAAAAAAAAAAAAAAAAAAAAAAAAAAAAGTTTATATATATATATTATATTATATATAATATATTATATATATATATATATATATATTTTATATATATTATATATATTTATATATATATTATATATATATAATATATATACTATAGTATATATACATATATATATATATATATATATATATAATATATACATATATATATATATTATATATATATATATATATATATATATATATTATAATATATATATATATATATATATATTATATCTATATATATATATAAGTATATATTGTAATATATAATATATATACTATATATTATATATATATATATATATATTATATATATAATATATATATATTAATATATTATATAATTATATATATATATCTATATATATATAATATATATAAGAGAGAGAGAGAGAGAGAGAGAGAGAGAGAGAGAGGAGTCAATTATTTTGCATTTAATCTACCTTCATCTCTCCGAGTTCGAATGCAATTTACCTCTTAACTATTATTATAAATCACAACGGTACTATAAATCACAGACTTTTTATTAAGTAATTTTTTAAATTTCTGAATTGGAGGTTCACGACCAATTATTAATTTATTTTCGTTGACCGAACAAGAAGCAAATTAATCTTAATATTTTTTTTATTATTATTTCTTTTTTATTTTTTAAATATTAAATATTAAATGAAATGAATTATTTTGAACTGAATTCGCTATTAATAATAATAATGGCTTTTATAAATAATAATAATAATAATAATAATAATAATAATAATAATAATAATAATAATAATAATAATAATAATAATAATAATAATAATAATAATAATAATAATAATAATAATAATAATAATAATAATAATAATAATAAGAGAATATATTTTTTATTTTGGTAAAGTAAATAATACACAATACATTTTTGCTTTTATAATATAATATAATGTAATATAATATAATATAATATAATATAATATAATATAATATAATATAATATAATATAATTAATATAATATAATATAATATAATATAATATAATATAATATAATATAATAGTAATATAATATAATATAATATAATATAATATAATATAATATAATATAATATAATATGAAAACAGAGAATAATGAAGCACTATTTTTTCTTTGCTTTGATATATAATAAGAAATATGTTGAAATGAGGAAGGATTATAAGTTTAAATTTGAAAAACTTTGTGAAAATAAAAAGCTTAGTAAAGCCATCTACACGAGCGTTTAAAACGCGGCGCTTCTGACGCCGAAGTAAACGAAAATTGAATTGGTTAACTAGCGCGTTTAAAGCGCTCGCATTGATGGAACAATGTAATGCTCATTGATCCATTCAACTGGCGTTGAGGTATCAAAAACGCCTTGTTTATTTAGGGGGCTCGAGCCGATGGGGGACGGAGGGGGGGACGGATCATACCCCGGAGGGGATGAAAAACGCCGCGTTTTAAGCGCTCATATATAAGCGATCTCATGTACACCAGCATTGTTTGATTGGTCTCTTGTTTCTCCTATTGGACTAGTTTCTAGTTTCAGCATAAATATATATAGTATATATATATATATATATATATATATATATTATATATATATATATATATATTATGATATATATATATATATTATATATAATAATTATTATATATATATAGTATTATATATTAAACTATATATATATATATATATATATATATATATATATATATATTAGGTTTTAAACTCCTTTTGGTAAAATTTTGTTGGAGATTTATTTTTTGAGATTTTATTCTAAGATAATAAGTCTCATATTTTTCTTTCCATTTTTTTTTATTATTATTCCTTTTTAAGCCATTTATTCTA
>JABUQX010022452.1:0-15000 GCA_015478945.1 Trachelipus rathkii | reverse complement strand
ATTATTATTAATCTGGTGGAATACAATGTGAATGGAACATCCACCACAATGAGTATTTCGGGTAGGACCTCCCACAAGGTTCCTTCTTGGATCCCCTGCTATTCATCATTAACATGAGTGATGCATCCTCCGCTTAGATCAAAGTATATATAATGTATATCAAAGAATTGTCATATATGCATCTCATGACTGTGTAAATAAATGTCTGTGAGAGAGTATTAAATGTAGACCTTTAGTTCTTTCATAGAAATTGATTCTTACAAATGAGTTGAAGTGAATGTTACAAAATCTAAAAATTTGAATATTTACCAGGGATGCTGATTGCAGCTCCGGCTCTGGCTCTGGCTCAGGTTCAGGCTCTACCATTTTAAAATTATGAGGTTGTAGCTGTTAAGTCCTTTATTTTATAGTAAAATATTTTCTTGATCCGGTTTCTGTTTCGTTCCCTCTCCGACTATTTTATTTTGCTCCGGTACAGGATTCACTCAATTTTGATTTTGCTCTGACACTGAAGTCCTCATATTTACTTTTCGATCGCAGCGTCAAGTTGATTAAGATTGGGCAGCTCCTATCTGGAAAGAGTTTATACTATAGATTTAAATATCTGGGACTTCATCTGGAGGAGGAGGATCTAAATATCATATATTGCAGATCACTTCTTCAGTTGATAAAATTAATAGTTTAATTTATGTTCCAAGATTCCTAATTCTGCCATATGGAAAAAAATTTATTTCTCGATCGTCTACCTTTGAATTAATTTGCATATATTGATATGGAATAGATGGAGTGGTGAGCCGAAAATCGGTTCAACAGTTCGCGCAGCCAATATTTAAAAGTTCTTCAGGAAAAAGAAATCAGTTTTAACTCTTTTGTTGTTTGATTAAACAGGGAAAAGAACCGGTTGTTAACTCATGAAAAAGCTGATAGGCAATTGTTAAATTTTTGGCAGCTTACAGCTGGGATGATCTAATTAACAAATTGTTTTAAAATGTTCTTAATAATGCTTTATTATTATCAGGAAAAATCTGTTGAACGCCAAGCTTTCAGCATAACTGGGACGTGTTTCATCATCTTCGAATATTAACTGCTAAACAGCTTCTTATACTACAATTGTTTTAGTTTATATACAAGGTTGAAAATCTGAGTGGTAACTTGCTAGTAAATTTGTTGGGTGACATTTAGTGGCGTCACAGGAACGACACAATAGGAAACTTAATCTTCAGAAAATTCCTTTTAAACCTTAATATTTTTATTTTGAAACAAATAACATAATAAAATCGTTCTTGCTTTTCTTTGGATTCCACCAAATGAACCGTGCATTAAAAATGAATCAATAACTCTTTTCTTTTTAGATGTACCTGTTACACCATTATATTAAATATGTCAGCCTGTAAAGTATTATAATGTTTGTTTAAATTATTATTATTATTATTATTATTATTATTATTATTATTATTATTATTACATTATATTATTATTATTATTATAAGTTATTATTATTATTATTATTTATTTATTATTATTATATTATTATTATTATTATTATATTATTATTATTATATTATTATATTGTCAAATTATTATTATTTAATTAGTAACCTGATGTATTACTGTTGTATTATTATTATTATTATATTAATTATTATTATTATATTAATATTTTTGTTTAATTATTATATTATTATTATTATTATTATTATTATTATTATTATTATTATTATTATTATTATTATTATTATTATTATTATTATTATTATTATTATTATTATTTTAATTATTATATTACTATTATTATGTTGTTATTATTATATATTATATTTTATTTATTATTATTATTATTATATATATATTATTATTATTATTATTATTATTATTATTATTATTATTGTTAAATGCGATTCTATTTTCCTTATTTGCGATTTAAAGCTAATTATAAAAATCTTGATAACATTTATACTTTTTTTTATTCACTTCAATTATTATATTTTTTTCTTCTTTAATGTAATTATGTTATAATAAACATTATTATCAGAATAAAGATATAAGGTAAGCTTCTATTTATTTCAGAATAATAATAAAAAAAATAAATAAAAATAATAAAATAATAATAATAATAATAATAATAATAATAATAATAATAATAATAATAATAATAATAATAATAATAATAATAATAATAATAATAATAATAATAAGAATAATATAATAATTTATAATTAATAATAAAAATAAATAAATAATAATATATTAATAATTAATATTCTTAAATATAAACCCTTATTTTAATATTCATTAATACTAATATAATATATAATTAATTAATTATAATAATAATAATAATAAAATAATAATAATAATAAAACATAATAATAATAATATAATAATGAATTAATAATATAATAATAATAATAATAAAATTAATAATATATAATTACTATTATTACTTTTTAGTTATTATTAGTTGTTTTTAATTATTAATATTACTTTTTAATTATTATTATTATTATTTTTTTTTTTTTTTTTTTTTTTTTTTTTTTTTTTTTTTTTTTTTTTTTTTTTTTTTTTTTAAGAGGATTAGTTTATAATCCTAGAATAGAATAGCAAACTGCTTTCTGAAACTTTTATCATCTATATTTCGCTGGAAAAACTTCAGGCATCATCAGATTCTAACCGTTTTGTACGAGTTCCAGATTAATTTGAACAAATTGATTAAATTCAAAATAAAAAATGTTATTTAAATATAAAAATTTAAATGTGAAATAGCAAATAAAGTTTTATAAAACTTTAATTTGCTACTTCACATTTGTTTTTATATTTAAATAACATTTTTTATTTTGTTTCATCATTGTTAAATTAGTCTAGAACTTCGTTATCTGATGAATGCCTTGAAGTGGGCCAGGCGAAATATTAGCCTGAGGAGTTGGCCAGGCGAAAATATTTAGATTAAAAGTTAGAAAGCAGTTGCTTTCTGTTTCTACCCTAGAGATAGTCCTTAAAAATCAATCATGAAGCTGGTTTGATACTTTTAATGTGAAATAAAAAAAAAGTCCAAAGCTGTTGTTAAATTAGAAGCTGATATAAATTTTATTATATTATTATATATTATATTATTATTATTATTTATTATTATTTATATTGATTATCTATTATTGTTATTATTATTATTATTATTATTTTTTATTATTATTATTATTATTATTATTATATTATTAGTTATTATTATTATTATTATTATTATTATTGATTATTATTTTTATTATTATTATTATTATTATTATTATTATTATTATTATTATTATTATTATTATTATTATTATTATTATTATTATTATTATTATTATTATTATTATTATTATTACTATATTATTATTATTATTATTATTATTATTATTATTATTATTATTATTTATTATTATTATTATTATTATTATTATTATTATTATTATTATTATTATTTTTATTTATTAATATTATATTATTATATTATTATTTATTATTAATTATTATTATTATATTATTATATTTAATATTATTATATTTTATTATATTATGATGTATTATTATTATTATATTATTATATTATTATCATTTTATCATTATCATTATCATTATCATTTCAATTATCATTATCATTATATTATTATTATTATTATTTTATTATTATTATTATTATGTATATTATTATTATTTTTATTATTAGTAGTAGTAGTAAAGTAGAGTAGTATTAGTAGTAGTAGTAGTAGTGTAGTAGTAGTAGTATAGTGAGTAGGTAGTAGTTAGTAGTAGTAGTAGTAGTAGTAGTAATAGTAGTGTTTATTTAGTCATTTTTTCTTATTCATTATAGCAAAGGACGTCCATCCACAGAGCTTTTAATTTGTGTCTGCTGGAGACGCACGAGTTCTTTCATCCACAGCCATAAACGGTGGATAGTATTGGTCGTTTGGTTTCCTGACTCATTTAGACCAATGTTCTTCAGGGTAATGATTCACAGTGGTAGAAGGAATACAAACTACTTATTTGAACAGTTTTTAAAATAAAATTTAATTTAACAGCGAAAACTCTCTTGAGTTATAAATGTTCGGAAAAGAATATTGTTAGCGACGTTTCGGAGCTTCCCAACATTTACCTGATTAAAAGATCTGTTTCAGTTGAGAAATTGATTTGAAATTGGTATTTAACAAATTTGTATGGAATATTTACACTATGTAAAGCAGATGTGGGCAACCTCAAGGCCAAAACACAAATGTAGGTCAATAATATTGCTGAAAAAAAAAAAAAATTAAGTGTATTTTGTTTGATTTGCATAATAAAATTATTTCATTAGTATAATTCAACTGGTAAGATTATATTTTTTTAATTAAAATGTGATTTGTTTTAGGAATCAACATTCCCAAACTTTAATTTTACATTTGAAACTAGATAATATTCTCTACATTCCCTCCACGAAACTGCTTCAAACCTTGTCTAATTTAGAACTCAAAGCTATAAGTCTAATTGCTACTAACTGTAATGATACTTCTCTGGATATTGAAAATGCTAATTTACTTTCAGAATGCCTAATGGGCTTATAGGATGCAATCACCATCAAAATCGAATTTCACCACAATATCTTCTTGTCATAATGCTACTGACTATAATTATTATTATTATTATTATTATTATTATTATTATTATTATTATTATTATTATTATTATTATTATTATTATTATTATTATTATTATTATTATTATTATTTTCTATTATTATTATTCATTATATTATTATTTTCTTTCTCAGCTCGACACACGCACACACACACACACACACACCACACACACACCACACACACACACACACACACACACATATATATAGTATAATATACTATATATATATATATAATGATATATATGTATATATATATTATATATATATTATATATATATAATCTTACAGTCTTGTTAATTATTAATAATTACGAGCATATAATTTAAGCGGTTTGAATTTTCGGAAATGAATAAGTAAACGTGCTCATGTCTTAACTTAGTTTAGATTACCTAATATTTAGTTATTATATATATATATATATATATATATATATAAAAATATATAATATATATATATATAATAAATATATATATTGTCCTGTGTATACTATATATCTGTGTATCTCTCTCCTAATGATGAGAACGCCGTGCTATTCTGCTCCGCTTGTAATGTCGTGTTAGATGATCGCTGTAGTCTTTTGCCTCATTGTATCTTCAGTGGTGTGACTCTATGCCGTCCCTCTTCAATCTTATGATATGACTCATATCAGCTATGCATGTGATAATAACTCACCGTGTGTGTGTCATCGCGTGTGTGATATAGGACATATACTATATATATTGGAACCGGTGGTGGTGAAGATTCTCTTATGGCAAGCTATTCAGGTGTGAATCAGCTTACTATATAGTGGCTTTATAGTATCGTGATATATATTATATATTATATATATTATATATTATAGTATTATATTATATATAGATTATATTATATATATATATAGAATAATACTCTATTTATATATATTATTATAGTTAAATATATTATATATATATATTATATATATATATATATATATTATATATATATATATATATATATATATATATATTATGTGTGTGTGTGTGTGTGTGTGGTGTGAATGGGAGGGTGTGTACGGGGGACAAACTCTAGAATTTCTAACTCTCAACATGTTGTCCTCGTTTCAATATGATTAATAACAAAATGTAAGCATCATCTCTCAGCAGCTCATTTTCTATATCTATAAGATAAGCAATGAATGGAATCACATCCATTTCACATCACTGAAATTTATCTAAACCGTAGTGTAAATATACACACTTTAAATTAGTTAAATATATTTGAAAATAATTAATCATTATTAGATCGGGATACTCGCCAATCAAGGAAATAAGATAAAGTCTTTTATTATTATTATTATATATTTTATTATTACTTATTATTTCATTAATAAGATAATAGTCTTTTATTATTATTATTATTATTATTATTATTATTATTATTATTATTATTATTATTATTATTATTATTATTATTATTATTATTATTATTATTATTATTATTATTATTATTTTCCTTTATAATTTGTAGTATTAATCGAATAATTAATATACATCTGAACATATCAAACAAACAGGCAAACCAATGACCTCACTTAAGATTTTTAAACCTTTATAAAGATTTTGTCCTTCCCTTAGGGAAACTTTTCTTGCATTTGAGCTAATAAAATATCAATATAAAGGGCCTGCTGTATATGTGTCCCCATATTCGGCTTATATAGTGTCATAAACATGAGAAATATATATTAGTATCTTATATATATATATAGGTATATATAACTTATATATATATTTATATATATAATATCTATATGTTATATATAGTAATACGTACTTTATAATATTAAGTATACTATATATATATATATATATTATACTATATATAGTATATAAAGTATATAGTATATATATATAAGACCTCACACTAACTAGTCACTATATATACTAAAGTCTATCTAATCCTCTCCACTACTATATATATATATATATATATAGATATTATATTAGATTCTATACCTATATCTATATAATATAATAATATAATATAGTATATTATATATTATTATACTATATTATATATATATTATATAGTATATATATAATATATAGTATAATATAATATATATATATATATATATATATAATATATATATATATATTATATATATATAATATGATTATATATATAATATATAGATATAATTATATACCTATATCACAAAAACCCTCATTTTCTGGTTTACCACCTTACCGTAACAGGGCCTCACCTTAGCATCCGTATTCAAGAAGTACGGTGGAAATCATCGCCTTGGCACACATTAATCTTTATTTGATGATTGAATTAAAAAGTTTAACTTATTATATATATAGATAATACTATATATATATATATATACTATAGTATTTGTATATATATATATATTATAGATATATATACAAAAACCTCTTTTTCTTTAACATTTCTTACATAACATCCTACACCCTTACATCCGCATTCAAAGTACGTGGATAATCACTCGCTTGCACAACATTAATCTTATGATGATTGAATTAAAAAGTTCTAACTTATATTATATAACGTATATATATATATAATATATAGTATATATATATAGATTATATATATATATATTTATATATATATATATATATTATATCATATATTAATAAATATATATGTGTGTGTGTGTGTGTGTGTGTGTGTGTGTGTGTGTGCGTGTGTGTGTATGTGTGTGTTAGCATTAAGTCTCGACCGACTGCGATCATCTAAAGGTTCTTAATGTCCCTTAATAGAATAGAACCACGTCCATGAGTGGTTCGATTACTAAAAAAGAATAAATTTTAGATATGGGTCTCTATTTGGCTATAACGTTGCGTTGGGTTAGCAAAGAAAATAAAATTAAATTGCCTCTCCGAAGAAGGATGTAAAATTTGCACTTTATATCCAGTCTGTGAGATTCTTCGAGAATGGTCCCTGGGTTTTCTCTGGCCTACAACAGGTACCCCTAACTGGACAAGCCTATTACTGTTGCAGGGTAATTATTAAATTCGTTACAAAGCATGTCAGTACTCATTTATGTCTGAGTTAGATAAAACATAGATATTAATTAAGATAAATAGTCCAGATTCCGTAATGAGGCAGATCAATATGAGGAAGGACCTCAATTTTCTTCAATATTTAAATAAATAAATATTAAATAGGAATTTTAAAAACAAATGAAAATTATTCTGACCTTTTCGGTCTGCAGGTAGCCGAACTTTTGCATTTAAATTTAAAAAAAAAAGTTTTTAATTAAAATTGAAAAAAAAAGGGCGTAAAAAAAAATAAAATAGAATGAGTAAAAGAAAATAATAAATCAATTTTTGCTTAAATTAACGAAAAACAAAAATATATATTTACAAAATAAAAATAGTTAAAATAAAATCCAATCCATGAAATATGATTTAAAGGTTAAAGAAACTAACATAATAATAATATTTAAAAATCTATCAAAGTTAAAAAGTCCACAAAAAAAAATCCCCGAAAAAATAAAAATAAAAAAAAAAAAAAAAAAAAATCAGAAAGGCACATTAAATAGGTATCTAAATGTTAAGATTATAGATCAAGGTTTATGGCTAAGTGTTTAGGCCGCTTTTCCATAATGGTTCAATCATTTCTTGTCTTTGACATCATTAATCATGCATTTTATTTATAAAATATAAATCCGGGTTTGAACTAGTAAAATATTTGGCAATAAATTTAACTAATTTAATGTAATATTACAGAAATTTTAGTCCATATATATATATATATATATACATATAGTATATTATTATAATATATATATATTATATATATAATAATATATTATATATATTATATATATATAATTATATAGTATATATATTATATATATATATAAAAATATATATATATATATATATTATTATATATATATAGTATATTGATATATTAGTATATATATATTATATATATTTAGATAGTATATATATATTATATAATAGTATATAATTATATAATTTATTAATAAATATTACTAGAGATATTTTTTTTTATATATATATATATAGTATATATATATATATATATATATATAATATATATATATATATATATATTATATATATATAAATATATATAATATATATATTTAATATATATTTATATATATATATATATATATATTTATATTATATATAATTATAATTATATATATATATATTATAATATATAATAGGTAATAACTATGATAGACAGATTTACTATATATAATTAATAATATATTTATATATATATATTAATATATATTATATATATATATTACTATTATATTATATATATATAATAATATATATATATAGCTAGGTCTCGTTGTTTCAACGCTTCTGTATATATATATATATATAAAAATTGAATTTTATAATATAAGTCCTCACTCTGTGACGTCGTTAAGCGTACTGTCTGGCCTCTTTGGAATATACTAGGTTACTGTTCTGACTGCTCCTAAGGTGGTGGTTGCTAGCTGATACTATATCCTATCACCGGATATTTATCTACTCAGGATTAACTATGAACTGATATATTATCGTCTCATGTCCGTTCTATATATAATGATGGTTTTTAATCGCTACTATATAGATCTCGGACATTACCCCGGGTTCTTAAGTATATATATACTAGTATTCGCATATGTATAGAAAATAGAATACGTGTGTCACAAAGGCCGGTATACTATATATTAATATTATATAGTATAAATAATATATATATATATATATTATATGTATAAAATATATATATATATATAGTGAGTATATTATATATTATTATATATATAGTATATATTATATATATACCTATATCATTATATATATATATATATATATATATATATATTATATTATATATATGTATAAATTATATATATATATATATTATTAGTAATATATATATATTATATATATACGTATCCTCGTAATAAGTTTACAATAAGTGTTATCTTCTCTAATAATAACTGCTAGCAATAATGCATCAGTGAATAAGTCTCGAGTGAATTATAGTTATGAGTATAGTTGCAAATGGAAGAGCATGGTCTAGTTATTCTTGTACACCAAAGCATCCAATTGCGAAACACCGCAAGCCATATACAACAAATAATGAACCACAATCAAACTTCCAGCATCCATCAATAGAAACAAAAATCAACAAACAAAACATACAATCTAATAAATGTCTATTTCCCCCATCCCACCTCTCAATTCTGTTCCCAAATTATATCTCAGACCTATTACATCTAGCCAAATATAAAATAAACTGATACTGGTCGGGGACTTCGATGCCCACCACCCCGCATGACTCAATACATACACACACACACGCACGCACACACACCGTCACCAAGAGGCGATATACTTGTAAACAAATTACTCAAACTTAGCATCCTCAACATCAACAACAGATATCATCCCACTTGACAACCATTGCAACATGATCAGAACCTCACGTCCCTAGATATTTCCGTCTGCTCACCCAAATCCAGGTTGCCGCAACATGACAAACCTTTCACGCTCTATCCTCTGATCACATACCAATATTACTTGCAATTCAACATAAACACATCATAAATACATCCTTTAAAAGAACTTACACTAACTACAAGAAAGGAAACTAGCAAGCGAACACCGATTACGTAGTACAAGAGCTACAATCCTTCCAAATAACTAACTTTACCTCTCTCGACAAAGCCATTCAACACATTAATAAAAACATATTAAAGGTCTCCAAAACATACATCCCCCAAGGTTACCGATACCCTGATAAAACAGAAAAACTCCCTCAGACAAAATAGACAACAAATCAAGAAAAAATAAACAAAACAAAAAAATAAACAAAACAAAAAAAATAAACAAAAATCTCAACAATAGAAAAAACAATGTAATCAATTCAAACAAGAATAGAAACTGGCAACTGTTCATTCAAACACTACAATATAAAACCAACTCAACAAAAATGTACCTAAAAATATAAAAAAAAAAATTCACTCCTCACTTACACAATCCCCACCAAGCCATCTGTAAGCAAAATAATAAAATCCATAGCTCTAAAAATCAGTGCAATCTTGCTATGTCACATTATTCCAAAAATAGTCATAAACTTATACAAGACCGACCAATAGATTAACAACTTAAATTTTAAAGAAAAACCAACACACGCAGCTTGAGGTACTTAACATCATCAAAAACCTGAAAATCTCACAAGCGGAAGGTCCAAACAAAATTTCAACATAGACCTCAAACACCTTGGAACTAATGCCTTAGCAGTACAAACTTAAATATTCAGTACAGCTTGGCAACCAACATCATCCAACCTTTCTGAAAGCACGCACACATAATCCCCATATAAAACCCTAACAAACGATCCAATAACCCTGTTTCATATAGACCCATTTCCTTCCCTTCCTCTCTACAATATATAAAGTTCTCGAAAGGAAAATCCTGAAGAGAATTTCCCTCTTTATCCCCCTTTTAGATACACAACATGGTTTCAGACAACAATACTCCACCTCCACACTACTTACCGATCTGACACAAAACATCCTTACCGGTTTTAACCGAAATCTTCCTTTCTCCCGCACTCTTCTAGTAGCAATAGACATTAACAATCATTCGAAAAAGTTCCACGAAAACTTTTAGTAGACAAAAAAAAAACATCAGTGACAAGAAAATAATAGCAAATTTCTATCCGGTTGCACAGCTAGATTCATACAAGGACTATATAGGAAATACAGGTTATACCATGGATTCCCCTAGGGTGTCATCTTATCAACAACACTAATTTTTTTATTTGCGATTTACTACAACCCATTTTCCCCTCTATATTAATAAATAGCTATGCTGCAAGACAAGAACTACAGAATATATAAATCAATTGGAACAATGGCTGACAACAAACAGAATTCAACGACTCCCTAAAATTCCTCTATCAAATTACTTACCCCTGACAAAAGACAATCTAACACCCATCCAACAACTCTCCTCTCAAATAACAGACTCTCTCTTAATAAGTGACTATTCTTGTCTTAACCTTTGATACACACATGTCTTTTACCTCCACATAAACAACATTTCTCTAGAGACACAGACAAACTAAACGCGGTGAAAGAGGTAACTGAAACAAATTTTGGCAACACAAAGTCCCTTACAATAGTTTACAGACAATATCTCCGTCCTATCTTAAACTAAGTATCGCCTGCCTGGGCTCCCACAATATAAAAGTCCAACATCCGAAAACTAAAGGTCTCTCAAAACAAAATTCTAAGCATAATAACAGGCTATATTCCATTCACTCCCATCTACAACAAAACACTCTCAGTAGACCATCCCCTACACCGTACATTACAGCAACCCTCGGCACCAAGAAGTAAAAAAATTGCACCAGCCATGTACTAATATATCATATACAACACGCTTTCCCCCACCCCCAGACACGTCCATTATCAAACACATCTACACTCAAATAACAAAAAGCACGATCTCTGAATATCTAAACAACACCATACTTCAAGCGCGTCCATCTGAAATTCAATTCCACCCACAAAATAATCCTTAGACAGTCATTTAGAGCAAAACTGTAGCGTCTTCCCTCTGGGCACCATCCCTCCCTCTCTCCCTCCCTCCCTCCCTCCCTCCCTCCCTCCCTCCCTCACCTCAGGAATACAAACATAAATTTCATAATGAGCCCCCCCGTACTGTCAATATATCCCTCCCAAACAAATGACGACAAAGGACACCTATTGCTAAACTGCACGGGCTTAACGGATATCAGACATCTTTCTTACTCTTCCTCTCTCTCTCTCTCTCGCTCCTCTCTCTCCTCATATATATATGCGAACTTTTGTCAGTGCACATGGCCACATCATAACATGTGGTAATGTGTGTGTGTGTATTAGTAATGTGTGAAATAGTAATAATAATAATAATAATAATAATAATAATAATAATAATAATTAATAACCAATAGTATGAAAAGAGAGAATGGCAAAACAATTAAAATATTTATATTAATAATAATGAGAACGCAATATTCAAAACACTTTCCCTTCAATACATAAACAGTTATTATAGTGCCAACTGCCAAGTAGCTTGGAGTATGGGTGTGGCTCTCGCAAGTCAAGTCAAGGTGCCAACATATTTAAAGGGAATTTCCAATTTTAAAAGAAACGTTCTGGGGTATTTCCGGACACTGATCAGAGATTGTGTCAAACGGTCTGTCAAATTCGACAGTTCTCTTCATTACAATGATTAATGTTAAGATTCACTCGTAAGCTCAATAATAATAAAATAATAATAATAATAATAATAATAATAATAATAATAATAATAATAATAATAATAATAATAATAATAATAATAATAATAATAATAATAATAATAATAATAATAATAATAATACACATTTTCGCAAATATTAAGCTATATTTTAAGTAGAAAGTTATCAATAATAATTGTGGGGATCATATATATATATATATATATATATATATATATATATATATATATATATATATATATATATATATATAATTATATATATATATAGTATATATATATATATATATATATATATATATATATATATATATATATATATATATATATATATATATATATATATATATATATATATATATATATATATATATATATATATATATTATACCTATCTGATGAGAAAAAGGCGAAAGACCATGAAACTCACCAGAATTTGGAAAATACAATTCTGTCCTAAAGAAATGTTCGACATGTTCAGATAGAAGTCGCTTGAAAGATTGTAAGCCAACAGATTTGAAAAGAATTGAAAAATGAAAATTATAAGAAAGTATAATGAGCATTACTGTTAAGTCTTGTATGAGAAAGTTGGATGGAGAAAAGATGATAATGTGTGGAATGGTGAGACACATGGGCTATCCTATAACGAGACACATGGGTTTTCCTATAACGAGACACATGGGCTATCCGATAACGAGATACATGGGCTATCCTATAATGAGACACATGGGCTATCCAATATAAATGATGAGGATTTGATACTAGAAAAATCTAAAGAGCAGCGTCCGTTATGATTAGTTAAGTTAAAGTTAAAGGTTGCAGAAATTTGAAAGCAAGTTTGAAAATGCAGAGTTAATGAGAGCTGATGAGTTAATTAAAGACACGAAAGTCTTATATATATATATATATATATATATATATATATATATATATATATATATATATATATATATATATATATATATATATATATATATATATATATATATATAACTATATATATATATATATATATATATATATATATATATAATAGTGTGGATGCTGGATCAGGTTTGGTTCACGTTTTTAATAATTCTGGGCTGTGGATTCAGTCAGTGCTCAGGACCATGGGTTCAAAAGGTTCGTGTTTCATTTCAAATCTATTTTATTCATGTTCAAAATGAAATATCGAAAGTACGACACTTACAGAAAAACCGATACCACATATTTGGAATCAGCGTATAAAGCTTATTGCATAAATACATAAAAAAAAACAAAAAAAACAAAAATAACACATTTTTTTTCATAAATTAAATATCTCAAAAAAGTACGACACTTACAGAAAAAACCAATTACATATTTGGAATCAGCGTATAAAACTATTACAAATATGTAAATAATTAAAAATAAAAATACAAAAAAAAAAAATTTTTAGGGAGGGCTCGAGCCGACAGGGACAGAGGGGGGGGGGTGTTGGGTAGGGGCGGAGGAACCCCGCGACAAACACCAAAGAGCAGGGTTCCGGAGACCCTCCCGGGATGAGAAATAGTCCTACCCTGTCGTTCCCCAGAGGGGACAGAGACCCCGACTCCTGCCATCTTGGAGTCTGACCAAAGGATAGGCATTTAGTTAAAAAAATAAAAAAAATTTAAAAGTCCCAGACCTTTAAACGTAACTGGTCCTATATATTTTAATCATGTCCGTTACCAAAATTCACTGTTGAGTATCATATAGTAACAATATTTAAAAAAAAAAAAACAAAAGAGGTAAAATCCAAAACTGACCATTGTATAAAACAAAGAAAAAAAGTCCTATATATATATATATATATATATATATATATATATATATATATATATATATATATATATATATATATATATATATATATATATATATATATATATATATATATATATATATATATATATATATATCCTCGACCTTTCAATTATACTTGGAGCAGGCACTTGAATTGAATAGGAAAATGAAATGCACAGTAAATGAAAAAAATGAAATGGGGACTTTATATTCTTTTTTTATATGAAGTAGGCGGGATTATCACGATAAGTTTTCCAATGCCAC
>JABUQX010022451.1:17500-51815 GCA_015478945.1 Trachelipus rathkii | reverse complement strand
ATAGCGAGAAGTTACAAGAATGGTAAATCTGCTGGTAATAGATGAAATTATCTTCTGCTAATGGTGGAAGTATGGGGTCAGAGTGAGTAAAACAGCTCCTGCTGGAGAATATTTGACTACAGGAGCGTTTATGGTGAGGGGCGAGAAGAAAGATTGCCTCAGAGCATTATCTGCCTCCGTCGCATCTTGTGTACGGCTTCAGGTTTCTGTATTTATATAGGGGAATTTATGTTTTATTGAGCGTGTAGGAAGAATATTATGTGCTGGTGTAATTTTGGTCGAAAGAGGTGCCGTCGAGTGACTGAGGACTGATTGTACAAGAACAAGTTTGGTTTTTAGAAGTGGGGTTGAGGGAATGTGTGTGGATTATTATATGTTACACTGAAACAAATGATTGGAGAAAATGAGGGAGATAAAAGAACTATGAATTGTATGTTGGTTGTTTTGAAATTTTGGGCCAACAGTGCGTTTTTGATATGATTTAAAGTGGAAGTCCGTATGGCCGGTGTTAGTTAATATTATGGTGTTGGTGTGAGCTCTAAATGGAATCAAAATTATGTAGGATGATAGTGAAGCGTGTGTTAGGAAAGTGACAAAAGTTGAATTTGCATTGTTTTTTATATTAATAGCTGGTGATGCAGTCATATCATATGTCATCTTCATTATTTATCTGTATATAGATGGGGTTTATGAAAGAATTAGAGGTGAGGTGGCAGAGGATGGTGCTAGAATGATGGAGAATGGAAGAGAGTGGAGGTGGCCCTACCTTTATTGTATGGTTGATGATCTTGGTTTGGTGTGGCGAATCTGAGGAGTGTTGAGAGGATTGGTAGAGATGTTTGGCAGAGTATATAAAAGAAGGAGGGGTTTG
Source organism: Trachelipus rathkii (assembly GCA_015478945.1). Taxonomy (NCBI): domain Eukaryota; kingdom Metazoa; phylum Arthropoda; class Malacostraca; order Isopoda; family Trachelipodidae; genus Trachelipus; species Trachelipus rathkii. The sequence goes on along the minus strand of JABUQX010022451.1, from coordinate 50,944 downwards.
AAAGTAAGATAAGAGTAAGGTTATTATTTTGTGAGCGAGGACAGTCCTTCGGTAATGAAGTTATGTTAGATGGTTGAGCAGCTGGAACAGGTGTCAGAATTTAAAATTTTAGTATATATGTTGTATGAAAAAAGGAACGAAAGATGCAGAAGTGGTAGTAAGGAAAGTTGTGAAATGGGCAGAAGGTGGCTGTGCAATTAAATCGTCAATCTTGGAGTGTGCGCTAGGTCTTGGCATAGGGTAATTGTTTTAAGAGTAAAGATTAATGTATAAGTGTTGAAAAAATTAATATACACAGCCATATAATTCCTAAGATACCGTAATTCCATTTCAATAGTCAAAAGCCTAAAAGTAAACGGAGTAATGATGCACTCATTACCTTTTTCTTTCAAAACCGGAATAATCGAAAACGGAACTTATCTTTTTCCGAGTAAGATGCCCCACCTCTGTAGTATATTATATATTAGTATATATATATATATTATATTATATATTATATATATTATATATATAATATATATATATATATATATATATATATATATATATATATATATATATATATATATATATCTCCTGATGTCGTTCGGACAAGTCGCATTTAAAATTGCAAGAATGTGAAGAAATCAGAAGAAGAAGGTAAAGGAAAGAGAAGAGGAAATTTAAATCTGAAGAACGTTTTTACCATCTGGTTTTGAGAAAGAAGATATGATTTGCTTTTGAGGATTTGTACAGCAAGCAAGCGGATATTGAAGATGTGAAAAAATCAGAATTTAAAAAAGTTTGTTTGGATTAAATATTCCGATTCTAATATGATAAAATATTAAAAATTATTATTAAATTTATGATTCTAAACTCAGTTGTGAAGCATCGAAAGAGATGAAACCTATTCTTTTTGCAAAATATAATCTTTATGGGCAATATTTCAAAATTTGGACATTGGTACATATATCTTCAAATCTACGCAGTAAAGGTTGGACTTAGAATGAACACATCCAGGACTTTACCCGTGAAAGGGGCTTAGTTTCAAGATATCTCTAGAGCTGAGACATCATTCAAATATTTAGTTTCCTTCTACCACGGGTTTCATTTGTACTAAGAGCGTTATGTGGAAGTGAAGTGAAGTGAGAGGTTGTGGGGGGGGGGGGGGTGGGGGGGGGGGGGGGGGGGGGGGGGGGGGGGGGGGGGGGGGGGGGGGGGGGGGGGGGGGGGAAAAAATGGGGGGGGGGGGAAGTAATAGTGTATTAACAATAATAATAATAACGATAATGATAGTGATGATGATGATGATAGTGATAATAATATAGTAATGAAAATAATGATGATGAAAATAATAATGGTAATGATGATAGTAATGATAATAAGAGTAATTGTGATAATGATAATTTTGATAGTATTAATAGGGATAATAATAATGGTAATCGTAATGATGGTGATAGTGGTAATAGTAATAATGTTAATAATAATAATGGTGAGTAATTATATATGTAGTATGTGTTATATGTGTTTAAATGGTTTTTTTTATGTTTTTAATGTTGTTATTTTGTATGTGTATATGATGAGTGATCGCTGCTTGGATATGCTTCAAGTGTTGTGTTGAGCTCGGTACTGCGCCAACAGAAGGCGGAGGGTCCCATGTTCACGCACTGGGTCCGGGAGGGGATATTGTCGCGTAGCTATTTGCGTCTCTCGCTGCGCTTGGCTCTTCGTCTCGTGCCGAGCTCGCGGCGACGTTAAAGGGTCGAGTAGCGGACCCTGCTCGATCTGATGGGGGCTCTGCCTCGTGAGGGACGGTGTTGTATTCTCTGGTAAATAGGTATAGAGATATGATATATATATAGTATAGTGTAGTATAGTAGGTTGGTATGATATAGGTATAGTAGGTATTGATGAGTATAGTAGGTAGTATAGGGTATTAGTGATATAGGGTAGGAGGAGTATTTTATGTAATAGCATGATATAATAATATAGTAGTTATAGTCTATATTATATAATAGTATAGTAGTAGTATGAGTAGGTTTAGAATTATTATAAGAATATATAATATTATATATATAGTATTATATATTATATATATATATATATATATATATACTATATAGATTATATATATAGATATAGTATATATATATATATATGGTATTATAATAGTGATTATAGTGGGGGTATATATAGTATTAGTAAATTATATATATATATATAGTGAGTAATATCGCAAAATCCGAATGTAGTATAGGGTATGTTGTAGGGGTATATATAGTATATATATATAGGGGTAGGGTTGTGAAAAAAACGGTTTTTTATAGTATTTATAGTTAATGTATAGTAGATAGGTTGTAGAGTGAGTAGGTTAGGAGAGGGTGAGGCGTGTGGGATAGTCAGGCTGCTCGAAGTACAAGTACTTGCACTTGTTACTTAAGTACATTTTTTTGAGTACTGTACTGTAAGTTGCGTAACAACAAGCGTACTTGTACTTGGTACTTGGACCTTTTTGTTCTTGAAAATTTTGTAAAGTGACTTGCAAGTACTTTTTGGCATTTTTAACTTGTAATTATATATAGTATGAGATTATATATATATATATATATTATATATATATTATCGTATATATATATATAGCGTGGGGGGGGACCACTAGTAGGTATGATATCTATAGCTATAAAGTAAAGCAGGCGTAGAAAATATATAGAGTATAGTATATTCATGGTATATAATATAGTGGGTGTTTGGTATGATTATAGTTTATATAGGGTATGTTATATGTATATGAGTATATAATGGTGTATATCATAATAGTAAATATAGTATATATAGATACGGTTATTTATAGTAGTATAGTATATAGTTAATATATGAGAGTATATAATATATATATAGGTATATGACAATCTTGTGGAGTTTAGTATAGGGTAGGTGAGAGTTGATGTGATGTGTTGGGGGTGGGGGGCTGAGTGTATTATATATAGTATATATGATATTTATATATAATTAATATTATATATATATATGTATATATATATATATATATATATGATATATGTATATATTATAATATTATATATATCATATATTAGTAGTTAGTATATATATATAGTTATATATATAATATATATAGAGTTTTTTTATATGATGTATGTTTATTATATATATAGTAGGATAGTGGTTAGTATATATATGGGTATCTATATAGTTGTATAGTATAGGTAGGTATATATAATATATATATATAATTATATATCCGCTACTATGATATATATATATATATATATATACGGTTTTCAGTGTTGGTTTGAAGTTCACAAATTTCTGTTCCAAAATGAAAACTAAAAAATGAAGGGTGAAAGTAAATCTATTGAGGAAAAATTTGTTACACTTGTTAATATAGTACAAAAAAAATAAGTCTGAGGATGTCAAAAATCGGAGGAACCCAAAAGTAGAATGAATTTAACTTTATAATGAATATATATTAATATATATTAGTATATATATATAATATAGTTATTTAAGTAGGTAGGTGTGTTTCAGTGATTATTATATATTTATAGGTCATTAATTGTCAATATATAGATTATACTAAATATATATGATACTATATATATAAGAATTGTTAAAATTAGCAAATATCCTTGTAAATCTCTTTTTGTTGTCTTGCCCTATTTCTTTTTCGCAAAATGCATTTCACAAGATATTGATTTAATCACTTCCTTTGACAGTACCTTTGCGTTTCTTATTTTATACATCAAAGGCTCCAGACTGCTTCTGATATTTTGGGTATAAGCCCAGTATCAGGATCCACAAAGTTTTACTGTGGATGACAGTGAAAGTGTTGAACAGAATGCTTCAGGCAGGTTTTGCGATATTTTTGTACGAAGCGCAACAATCAACTAATAAAAGTGGATCCTGGACATATATTTTTTAATGCAGTCCAATAAGTATCTGTCTTTCTATTTGTACCTGGGCACAAAAAGCTCTTGGGTCTCCCTAGAGAGAGGTTACCCTACGATAACCTAATGGCTCATTGAAATACTCCTTATTATATTTTACGGTTTTGAGAAAGTAAGTTTCATCATCTCTATAGTTGTGTCATGGGACTTGGTCCTTTTATCCTAGGAGAGTTTTAGAGAACTACAAATTCTACACTAAAACAATGACATTTTTGTAATCAGTGAAGTAATTGTTTGTTCAGAAATGTAATCTAAGAAATATGAAAAAGTCTTGATAATGATATGCATATTTTAGATAATCTAAATACGAATGTACAATAACTGGCCAAAAAATTAATTATTGTACGTTTCTGCATACAGAAGAAATCGTGCCCGGGAGGTCGAAGAGACCTCCGACTCCTGCCACGTTTGTTCTTTCCCCTATGGTATTTCTTTAGTTTATAATACAAGTAGTTTGGAAGTTTAAATTATTTTTTTTTAACTAAAGGAGAACATACCATAGGGTAAACGCAAAGATGGCAGAAGTCGGGTCTCTCGGCCTGCCGGTGGACGACGGGGGACTTCGGTCCCCTCCTTCTGTCCCCGGTGCGGCTCGAGCCCCTCTAACTGGGACGAATAAAAAAAAATTCTAAATTTTTTCCGAAGAAATAACAATGCAAAAAAAAAAAAAGAGAAACAAAAGAAATTGATTTGAATGTTTTAGATTTCAATTGATGGGAGGGAGCATTCATCAGAAATAGTGCTACCAAAAAAGTAAATGTTGATTCTTCTGTTATTATGCAACTTCACCTTTACAAACCGTTTATGAGGAGATTAGCCTGCTCTCGAGTCTCTCTCTCTCTTCTCTCTCTCTCTCGTCTCTCTCTCTCTCTCGTCTCTCTCTCTCTCTGTCTCTCTCTCTCTGACCTCCCCCCCCCTCTCTTCTCTCTCTCTCTCCTTCTCTAACTCTCTCTCTCTCTCGGTCTCTCTCTCTGTATATAATATTTTATATGAGTTATATATATATAGTATATATATATATATATATATATATATATATAGATATAGTATATGATATATATATAGTATATATTAATAGTATTAGTATATATAGTATATATTATATATATATATGATTCTATACTCTATACGGAATAATGTTTGATGAGGTGAAATAATTTCAAAAAATTTACAATAAATACTTGAAATAAACTACAATGAAAGAAAAAAATAAAGGATTTAAAAAGGAAAATTGAAAAACCTGTTTTATATAGGTTTTTGGTTTGGTTAGCTGGCCGGACTACCGTGTCACAAATAACTGCGGTTAGGGTAACAGTAGATTTGGTTTGTGCTAAGAATTGTGTTGATAGCTTGCAAAAACTGAGCCGTATATATATATATAGTTATATATATGTAGGTTATGGGTTAGTAATAGTATATGAGGTATATTAGTATGTATGCGTATATTAGGTATATAATATTATATTAGGTAGAGAGTGAGTATAAGTAGTAGTGATAGGTTAGTATAGTATAGTATCTATATGATTTATATAGTAAGTATTATATAATATGATTTATTATATATAGTATTATATATAATATATATTATATAGTATATATATATAAATATAGTATATAGTATAATATATATATAGTATAATATATATATGAAATATATATGTTATATATATAGTATATATATATATATATTATGTAGTGATATTTATATATATATTAGGGATGGGCGGATAGTGAATTAGCGGATACCGGATGGATATCCGGCTGAAGTTAACCGGATATCCGGCCGGATATCGGATAGTGAATTAGCCGGATAGCCGGATACCGGATATCCGGCAGTCTGGTTATATAGCTTCGGGGGGGGTGATAAATACAAAAAAAATTCTCATCGTGGTAGTACTACAAGTTTATTTAGATTATCTTAATTCTAGTAGAGTTTTTATATTTTAAGAAAATATTAAATAAATTAGTGTATAAAATGTCCATAAAATAGAATTTCACATTTGAAGAAATGCGAGTTTTTTTTTTAACTGTTTAATTAAAAAAAGACCTTGCCAGGATTTTTAAAAATTAGGGATGGGCCGGATATTCGGCAACTATCCGGTATCCGGCCTATCCGGCTAAGTTTTTGACTATCCGGTATCCGGCCGGATAACCGGATAATTACTTCCCTAGTAGGTTCTTCTTCGTTTGGGGAAAATAGATTCCAATAATTTGAAAATTATATATATCTATTATATATATATAGTATATATATATATATATATATATATAGTATATATATATATATCTAGTCTATATATATATATATATAGTATATATATATATAATATAAATTATATAATATATATATATATATATATAGGTATTTCCCTGTGTTCATATTCGATGTTCGCTCCTAATGTTTTCGATTATTTTTATTCATCCAATTTGAGTTGGAAAAGCAGCTATAAATTATCTGAAATTTGGTGGTGAACACGTTTCATAAATCTGGTAAATAAATATGGTAAATTAAAATATTATAATAAATTATATTATAAAAATATTAAAATATATTTAAAGAACATGAAGAAGGAGGTAATGGAATTAATGCTACCAAACACACATGTTAATGCAATTTTTTTACCTCCACAATTTTATTCTCCCGTTTAAGTATTGTATTACTAAATAGTATTACCACTGCTTATTTTAACGTGTTTAGGCATTGTATTTACCACTATATATAATACGCACATTCTCAGAAAGTTTAAAAAAAACGACTAATTTTATTTTATTATGAAAACATTCGCCACTTTCAGTGTTAAAATATAAAATCAGAGCAAAATTGTAGGCACTAAAACCTGTGATAAAATGCAATGTTCGGAAATAAATATATGTCTTGCTATTAAAGACAAAGTGGTGCTACGATAATAAGGTTTAATTCGATAATAACTTTATGGACAACGAGACTAAAATAGTTGATCGATATTGAGAATCGGGTCGATAATCAAACACTCAATATAATTTATACATCATTGATAAATTTTTACATCCAGAAATAAAAGAACCAGTCACGGAGCTAGTTTAAAGAAGCAGAAAAAAACCAAAAACATTAAAAAAAAAAAACGATTTTCGGTGTTGCTATCAGTCAACGTACAAAGATGGCCAACGTGTAAAAATGTGTGTGGACTATAATTTTGGCATTCCCACTGAAACTCCACAATTTTTTTTTGGTAGCCCTCTAATTGCGGAATGATATAGGCATTCTGCTAACTGCAATTCCACAACATTTTTCAAATTATCGCAATTGCAATTCCTCAATTTATATTTATATTTACCGCAATTGAGCCGGAATTGCGGACCTTAAATTGCGGCACGTCCACCTTCTGAGATATATATATATATATATATATATATATATATTATATATATATATAATATATAATATATTATATATATTTATATATATATATATTATATATATAGGTAGCCTCCAGATAGATTTCCATGGTATGGTAAAAAAAACTATGGATAGCTTACTAAAAACTGAATACATTTTTGACAAATCTTAACAGTACTATATTCGAGGAAAAATTGAAGAAGAAAGCAAATAAGAGGTGATACAACAAAAGAAGCAATAATTATAAATAGGTTTCATGTAAGATAATTCTCTCGTCCCCCAAATTTTCCCGCTTTCGCAAAGCTCCATGCCGTCCCCAATATTTTTCTTTTTCAATGTTAAGGGCGAACGATACGCGCACGCGCGCCACACACACACTCTATGAAGATGTTTGTCTAGAGAAATTAAATTTTTTTGATGACCTGACCTGACTAACCTAAACTAGTATGCAATTTTAAATTTTTTCAATTTTAATTAACTTAATTTTAATTTTTTTAATTTCTAATTTTTGCCATTTTGTTTTTAGTTTCCCCTAAAGTATTGAAAAGATATAAGGAAACATTTATTTTTTATGGTTTCCATGTTTAAATTAAGTTTGGAAGCGTACGATTATAATATTTTTTGGATAGTTATTTATTAAATTCATAATTATTAATTTTTTTTTTTTAGTTCTGTCATTCCAAATGTACGCTGAATTCAAAATTATATTAAGTTTTTTATGTAGAATAATAGTTTTTTTTTTTAGATAGCCAAGGGTGACTGGATTCTGGAGACTGCCACTATATAATATATATATATATGGTATATATATATATATTATTATATATATTATATATATAATATATATATATATCTATATATATGTATATATATATATATATCTATTATATATTATATATAAGTATATATAATATAATATATGAATATATATATATATTATATGTATATATATATAATATATATATTATATATAATTATTATATATATATATATATATTCTATATATCTATATATATATATATATATAATATATAGTATATATATATATATATATATATATAATATATATATATATATATAATATATTATATATAATATATATATAGGTAATCCCGGTATAGCGTCGGGCGGGGTGACATTGGCCAATTTAGGTATAACTTCGTCTCCCTACTTTCCCCAAATACACTTTTTGGATTTTTTTTTCTGAAAATCAAGGCCCTATAAGTAGGTCATAAAAAACACAAAAAATATATAATGTAATTCTAATAATCATAGTTTTTTTAAAGTTTAAATAAAGCTCATTTAGACTCAGTTTGAAAGGGTGAATCGGAACGCACATTGTGGGGGTGAATTGGGCCATCTTTTTTAATTCCTCTTTTATGTATAAAATTCAATTTTATATTTTAAATTTTACTTAATATAGAATTGTTTATTAATATTAAAATTTTTTAAAAAAGTATTCTTTTATAATGAATTGATAAAAAAAATATAACTAATAATGAGGTGGCCCAATTCAACCCATTCGGGGACAAATTTTGACACTTTTTGAATTTCATATTTTCCATATAAATTTCATTTTTTATTTTATTTTTACCTAATATACAGTAACTGTTTATTATATTTACTTAAGACCTATCCCTAATAAAGCTGACAATAATGAAGACAAACAATAAAATAAGAATAACAATGGTGACCAATTCACCCCATCATCAATTTTTAGGGGGGATGAATCGGGCAAGTTAGGCCCAGCGATTTAACCAATATGCACTGTTTGGAACCAAAATTTAGTTTGCCAGTTTAAAGCTAAATTTACTCAACTGTATACACTGAAAAAATTATAATTAAAATGCTGTCCATAACTTTTCATTTAAACAGAGTTAAAAAAAAACTCGCATTTTTCCAAAGTGGGAAATTCTATTTAAGGACATTTTATACACTAATTTATTATATTTTTTACAAAATATAAAAACTCTCTAGAAATTAATAAAGATAATCTAAATAACTTGTAGCACTACCACGATGAGAAATTTTTTTTTTATTTATCACCGCCCGATGCTATATAACAGACTATCGGATATCCGGTATCCGGCTATCCGGCTAATTCACTATCCGATATCCTGCCGGATATCCGGTTAACTTCCAGCCGGATATCCGGTATCCGGTCTCCCGCTAATTCACTATCCGGCCCATCCTAAATTTTAATTATATATTTTTTAGTGTATACAGTTGAGTATGTTATGGCTTTAAACTGGCAAACTAAATTTTTGTTCCAAACAGTGCATAGTGTTAAATCGCTGGGCCTAACTTGGACCAATTCACTCCCCTATAAAAATTGATGATGGGGTGAATTGGGGCCACCATTGTTATTCTTATTTTAAGTAGCCTATTTTATTGACATTTTTTAATTTACGTATAGCTTATTTAAATATAATAAACAGTTACTTATATTAGGTAAAAATTAAAATAAAAAATGAAATTTTTATTTGGAAATATGAAATTCAAAAAGTGTCAAAATTTGTCCCGCGAATGGGGTGAATTGGGCCACCACAATTTTATTCTTATTATTATTATATTTATTGAAATTTTAATTACTTATTACTAATTTTAATATAATAAACAAGTACAAAATTTAAGTAAAATTTAAAATATAAAGTTGAAATTTATACATTATAATCAGAATTTTATACTTACGAATATAAATAATGTGGTCCGATTCACCCTTCAAACTGAGTCTCAATGATCATTTTATTTAACTTTTATAAAACTATGATTTTAGAATTACATATTATTTTTTTTTGTGTGCTTATGACCCTACTATAGGGCCTTGATTTTCAGAAAAAAATCCAAAAAGTATTTGGGGAAAGTAGGGAGACGAAGTTATAACCTAAAGTGGCCCACGACACCCAAGGATACTGAGTGCAAGGATTATATATATAATATATATATTATATTTTATATATATATATTAGTATGATATATTATATATATATATAATATTAATATTATATATATTATAATATATTATATATAATATATATATATATTATATATGCCACCTCTCGATTAGGTGCCCCCTGTCTCTAAAAAAAAAAACACACTATATCTACATAAAAACGTAATATATTTTTGAATTCAGCGTACATTGTATTGCAAGAACTAAAAAAAAATTATAATTTTAATCTTTAAATAAATAACTCCAAAAATATTATAATCGTACGTTTCGAAACTAATTTAGACATGATACCCATAAAAAATAAATGTTTTCCTTATCATCTTTTCAATACTTTAGGGGGAAACTAAAAATAATAATAAATATTAGAATTAAAAAAATAAAAATGTAAAGTTAAATAAATTGAAAATTAAAATTGCGATATAGTTTAGGGTTAGGTCAGGTCAGGTCATCAAAAATTTTTTTATTTCTCTAAATTTCTCTAGAACATCTATCATAGAGTGTGTGGTGTGTGTGTGCGCGCGTGCGCGTATGTTCGCTTTAACATTGGAAAGAAAATATTGGGGAGTCATGACTTTGGAACGCGAAAAATTTGGGGAACGAGAGAATTATCGTACATGAATATTTATTAATTATTATCTTTTTTTTATCACCCTTCATTTTATTTCTTCATTTTCCGGCATTAAAATGTTCGCTAATTTTAAAAATGTATTCAGTTTTTATGTAGCTATCGTAGTTTTTTAGATACAGGTGTCCCCTAAATCTGGGAGGCTGACCTTGTTTTCCCATCATCTTTTCTTGTGGAATCTGCCTTTAGTCGTGTAACACAGTTGTTAACAAATAATTCGTAGACCTGATATAGGCTAGTAGAAAGGGGTGATCTTCGTCTGTCTCTTACAAAATTGGAGCCAGATATTAAAATGCTAATATCAAAACATCAGCCCCAAGGATCTCATTAGTAGGGCCTGTTAGTAGGGATCCTATTTAATAGCATTAGGAATAAATTTATATAAGTTGTTTGAAAAAAAAAATTTGCTTTTACTAATTATGTCAGTAAAAATGTTATCAATTAAAATTTTCGAAATTTGTAATTTAGATTTTTTTTTATATTACATTGGATTGGATTAATTATAAGCTTCTACTAACCAGCAAATAAATATTTAATTTAGGAATATTACATATGAGTATATGGGGTCCACATACGTAAAGTTAGGACTTTGGGGATTCACAAGCAAGAAAAGGTTGGGGACCCATGATCTACAGCTTCTGTTTTATTTTTTTTTCTTGATAATTTTGTATTATAATATTTTAGTTTTCTTACGGTTTACTCTTCAAAGGAATATAATATACTCTCAGAATAGGCAGACCATACTTACCGTTTTTTTTTCTATTTCCCAGCCGTCCTGTCATTTTAGTAAAGTGTCAATTTTGTCCTATTTTTAAGTGTTAACTATGTCAAAAAAAAAAATTGTAGATTCTGGAGAAATTAATGATATTAAAATTTAAGGTAGTTTAAAATTTCTATAAACCCATCTTAAAGTGTGTCAACAAGTTGAAATGCAGTTTAATAAGCACTAAAAAGGTTCAAGTGTGTACCACACAAATCAAAGAAATTCGCGTATTCGATCGGTGGACTCTCTTAACAATTGTAGTTGTAAAGCAGTTGGACACATATAATACAAGAAACATCTCCATTTGATAGATGGTTAGTTTTCTTCTGAAATGAGCGTAAAATATTTAGATTTTCCAAGAGTTTTGTAATTTTGTAGAGTTTATTCTTTGTCTTCAAAGGAGCACATCACCTGTTGAAGAGAATGTAATCAATAGAAATCTAGGTTAGTGTTGACACAATGAGGGCTATGTTAGTTGTAAGACAAAATTGTATCTTGGAGTGTGAGAAGTTTTATGATAAGGTGTTGAAAGACCGAAATTTGCTGCGTAAGATAACTTCATCGGAGAAATATTCATGGTACGATCGTGGTGAAATACAGTCTCTACATCTTCCTTAATTTCTATTATTTTTTATTCTGTCACTGAAAGATAATGTTAAGCTCAATATGTTGATACAATTAAATTTTTTATACTTTACTTTTTATGAATACAGAATATTACATAACCCAATTTCCATTTTGCCATCGAATGTCCCTTTTGTCTCACGAAAATATGGTCGGGCTGCTATCTATCGCAGAATCATACAAAAGACATTCAGCTTTACTAGTATCATCCATTTTAATTTTCAAATATTATTTTCATTCTAGAGAAGACATAATAAATATTAAGATAATTAATTAGTAATTATAATTTGAGTGATTAACTTTTTAATTATATTTTATTATTATTATTATAATTATTATTATTATTATTATTAATGTTATATATATATATATATATATATATATATATATATATATATATATATATATATATATATATATATATATATATATATATATATATATATATATATATATATATATATATATATATATATATATATATATATATATATATATATATATAAGAGGTGGAAGGTAAAAATTAAAAGAGAATGGAAAATTTCATTCTCCGGCCGGAGATTAAAATTTGATTCTCCGGCGTTGGACCAAAATCACTCGAGTGCATCACTAATATTTATATACCGTATATATTTTCTTAGGATATCGAGATCTCGTTGATTACGGTGAAGAAGAAATGAGTACAGAAGTTGAGCTGAAGAGGCCAAAGAGATTTATTTATTCAAAACGTCACACAATAGAAGTTATGGTTGTGGTGGATCAGAAAATGGCTCAGTATCACGGCAAGAATGTTGAACAATATGTCCTTACTCTTATGTCTGTGGTAAGTAACTCGGTTTAGATTCAATTTTATTTCCTTCTATTTTTATATTTATGTAAAAAAAATTCATTTATTATTACATATTTATTTATATTTATATTTTTATATTTAAAGAGCTTGATCATTAAATTCTGTTCTTGCTGGTCAGCGTTTTTCAAAATCGCTGCGTGTTGCATTGCACCACCCTTTGGGTTGTCCTTAAAACCATTTAATATATATATATATATATATATATATATATATATATATAAATTTATATATATATATATATATATATATATATATATATATATATATATATATATATATATATATATATATATATATATATATATATAATAGGGACCGACCAGGGCGGGAATTTTGCCGGGGCCGGGGCCGGGGCCAGGGCTGCTCTAATTTAGCCGGGGCCGGGGCCGGGGCCGGGGGCCGGGGCTAGCAAAAATTAGAAATGTAAGTCAAAAACACTGAAAGTCTTAAAACTTAGGATGAAAATTAAATAAAATTTCAATTAATTAATAATTTTAATTATAAAAAATTTAATTATAATTGATTTTCTAGAAGAATAAGTTGTATTATATATATATATATATATATATATATATATATATATATATATATATATATATATATATATATATATATATATATATATATATATATATATATATATATATATATATATATATATATATATATATATATATATATATATATATATATATATATATATATATATATATATATATATATATATATATATATTTATACATGTTGGACAGGACCGACGAGGGGTGGAGGGAGTGATCGGGGCTTTTGGTATTGGAGGAAGGAACCCTGCAGGGGAGGGGGTTATAGATTTTTGTGTACAGAATGATATGAGCGTGATGAACACTTTTTACAACCATAGAGATAGCCACAAATGGACGTGGTACAGATGGAATGGAGAGGGTAGAGGATACGAGGAGGAATCAATGATTGACTTAATGCTAACAAATAATAAAAGACTGTTTAAAGACGTGAAGAGCATACCGTCGATCTCGGGAGACTCGGATCACCGTTTGGTTGTAGGAAAGATGAGAATAGATGGTGTTAAACCATATAAATGTAAGGTTAGGAAGAGATTCATGGTGGAAAAGTTACGAGAGCCGGAATGTAGAGAAAAATTTAAGAGGGAAATGGAGGGTAAAAGGAGGAATGTGGTGATGGATGCGGAGGTGGACGAGAGTTGGAGAGCATTGAGGGACGCCCTGTGGGAGGTGTCTGAGGATGTTGTGAAAGTGAAAACAATTCATGGAAGAAAAAAGAAACAAACTCCTTGGTGGACTGAACAAGTTCAGACGGCGGTAAAGAGAAAAATGAAATGTTTTAAAAGGTGGATAAAGACGAGAGGAGTGGAGGAGAGGGAGGAATATGTGGAAGCGAGAAGAGAAGCTGAACAGATAAAAAGAAGAGAAAAGGAAAGCACATGGGAAAGGATTGGAGGAGAATTGGAGGAAGACCTTCAGGGGACGAGAAAGCTAATCTACAACATTGCAAAAAACTATAGAAAGGGCTCTGCCCCGCCATCCTATGCAATAAAAAATGAAGATGGAACATTATTAACAAGCCCGTCAGATATTAGCGAAAGGTGGAAGGAATATTTCGAACAGCTGCTGAATATCCCGAATAACATAATAGAAGAAGAGGAACAATGGGAAGAACGACATGTGGCGTTGGAAGAGCGGGGGGATTGGCAGATTGTACCTGAGGAGGTGGAACAAGCGATGAGAAAGATGAAAAACGGTAAGGCAGCAGGCGAGGATATGCTGCCTGTGGAGATATTGAGAGGAGCTGGTGAAAGGGGTGTTTTGTGGATGACGGAAGTAATGAACAAGTGCTGGAACGAAAGGAAAACACCGGAGGATTGGAATAAATCGGTATTGTGTCCTATATATAAGAAAGGCGATAAAACCGACTGTAAAAATTACAGAGGAATTGCTTTGATGCCACATATTGCAAAGGTGTACGAGAGAAGATTGAGGGACACAGTCGAACATAAACTGGATGAATGGCAGCATGGTTTTCGACCGGGAAGATCAACAATTGATTTGGTTTTTGCACTGAAGATGATGTGTGAAAAGACTTATGAATTTAACCGGAAAGCATATTTGGCCTTTATCGATTTAGAAAAGGCGTTCGACCGTGTTCCGAGGGAGATATTGTGGAGGATCCTGGGGAAAAGGGAGTATGAGGTGCCTACTAAACTGATAAGAGCTATAAAAAGCACGTATGTGGACAGCTGTTGCAAGGTGAAAACACAGATG
This sequence comes from Trachelipus rathkii, assembly GCA_015478945.1. Classification (NCBI taxonomy): domain Eukaryota; kingdom Metazoa; phylum Arthropoda; class Malacostraca; order Isopoda; family Trachelipodidae; genus Trachelipus; species Trachelipus rathkii. Next base: position 35,533 of record JABUQX010022451.1, on the reverse strand, counting down.
GATGATAGTAGTTGGTTTGGAATAACAACAGGTGTAAAACAAGGAAGTGTACTTTCCCCAATATTGTTCATAACGTTTATGGACTATTGTGGCAAGGTGGTACAGGAAAGGGTGGGTGGAGAGATCTTTGGATATGCGGATGATCTGGCGTTGATCTCGGAGTCAAGGGAGGCTCTGCAGAGAGGTTTATAGTGGCATGGGACGAGGTTCTATTTGAGAAGGGAATGAAAATCAATAGGGGGAAGACGGAGGTTATGATGGTGAGTAGGGAGCAGGAGGAGTTGAATATAGAGTTGGAGGGGGAAGTACTGAAACAGACGGATCAGTTTGAATATTTAGGAGTTTATAGTGGAGTAAGAAATGATATGTTTCAGGAGTTGAACCATAGAATTGGAAAGTTTAATGGGACACTTGCGTCGTTGTACCCTTTGCTCAAGGACCGTAATATACCGAGGAAAGTCAAAATAATAATATATACCAGCATTATGAGGCCCATATTAGCATATGGACATGAGGCTTGGACACTAAACACAAAAGCTAAAAGTAAAGTACAGGCATGCGAAATGAAAGTTTTAAGATTGATATTGGGGGTGACAAGATTGGATAGGAGGAGGAATGATGACGTGAGGGCGGTGTTGGGAGTGGATAGTATATTAGAGCTGGTGGAGAGAGGACAGTTAAGATGGTTCGGACATGTGAGGAGGATGGAAGCAAATAGGTGTGCGAAAAGGTATTATGAGTGGCAGCCGGAGGGAAGGAGAGGAGTGGGGAGGCCGAGGATGAGGTGGAGGGATGGTGTAGAGAGAGCTGTGGAGAGGAGGGGGATGACTATGGAGGAGGTGGAGGAGGAAAGAGTTTACGATGATCGACGGCGATGGAGGAGCTTCGTGCAAGACAGCTGACAGGCGCATACGCCTACAGGAGGATGGTGAGAAAGAAAGGTGAGAAATATATATATATATATATATATATATATATATATATATATATATATATATATATATATATATATATATATATATATATATATATATATATATATATATATATATATATATATATATATATATATATATATATATATATATATATATTTATATATATTTATTTATATATATATATATATATATATATATATATATATATATATATATATATATATATATATATAGATGTCCTACTACTATATATATATATATATATATATATATATATATATATATATATATATATATATATATATTAATTCAAATAAAAATAATTTTGAAAAGATATTTCGGAAAATATTTGATTTTCTTGAAGATATTTACTTTAAATAAATAAATACATTAATATTTTAACAATTATATTTATTTCCTTTTCCGAATTCGTTTGATATATCAAATTTCGAATATTTTTATGTTAAAAACTCGGAAAAATTATAATTTGGCCTCAATTTTAATTTGAAATCATAGTAAATACCAAAAAAAATTGATTATATTTAGGTATGTTTATATATTTTGCATCAATTTATAACAAAGGAGTAATGGAATTAAAATATATTTTTTTTATTTTGTTTGATTTAACCCTCTATTATTTAGTGTAAATTTACAGTTAACCCCGGTAGAAAACCCCGGTTTTTCCTGATTTTTGGCATGGCTTTCGTTCGATATATATCGGTTAACATCCTTCTTCAGCACAAGTTCTTATATTTATATATATATATATATATATATATATATATATATATTTTTATATATATATTTCTATATATATATATATACATATCTAATAGTATATATATATATATATATATATATATATATATCAAGGGCTCACGCAGGGCAGGGCAGGGCAGGGCAGGGCAGGGCAGGGCAACAGGTGACACATGTACAAGTTATAAACCTGTTCAGTATTCATTTAATTAGGTAATTCAAAAAGAATTTGATTATCTTCAAGCTTATAATAAAAACCAGTAATATTTCTTTTGTTTTGTGTTTCATAATTTAAAAATATTATTAATAATTTGTTAATCCTATTTCAAAATTAGGGCGCGTGTCTCCAACCTAAATTATTCTTCAATATTTCTTGTTTAAGCGTTGAGATATAATAATAATAATAATAAATAATAATAATAATAATAATAATAATAATAATAATAATAATAATAATAATAATAATAATAATAATAATAATAATAATAATAATAATAATAATAATAATAATAATAATAATAATAATAAAAAAAGCCATTACGCAAGTTTTTTATTTTTAAATCAAAATTACTAAATTTGTTTATTACAACAGATTATCTAGAGTCTAGACTATGAGAGTTTAGGGGAATATGCTTACATAGAGCAAAAAAAATATATTTCATATAAAATATATATAATAGGCTTCCTTCCTTCCTTGCACACCATTTATATATGCTTAGGATATCTTTTTGTAAAATAAAAATTTTATACGAAATGTAGCCTATAATATTGTTCTTATTGTTTGATGTGGTTTGCTTCCTCCCTTCCACTATAGGATTAAAATCAAATTTAAGGTTGATAGCAACCTTAGCCTCGGCTCAATATTCTATTCGCTCTTGCCCTCCTCCCTGAAAATTTTTTTGTGGGTCCCCCTGATATATATATATATATATATATATATATATATATATATATATATATATATATATATATATATATATATTATATTTATATATATATATATATATATATATATATATATATATAACACCTTGGTAGCTCCTTTGCACCCATCCTACGAGAAATGGGCGTCACTGAGATGTGCCACCATAGCAGGCAGGACCCAAAGATCCGTCAGAGAAAAGCGTCAAACTATTTGCTGATGTCAGTTAAGGTCTGAGCAGTCTAGTAAGAGATGTTTTGTGTCGTTATTTGTGAGGAAGGAACATCTTTGACAGGGAGGTCGGGGCTTTGCGAATTTTAAATTTATATTCCTGAAGGGTGGAATGGTTCGCAGAGCTGAGACGGGACAGCCCAAAGTTTGTTCTGTGGGGGATATATCGGGTTGAGCTTTATGGAGCACAGGGTTATGTGGATAATCGGAGAGCCTCCTTTGGATTAATTGAGTGTGGATGTGTTTGATGATGGGAGTGTCGGGGCTGGGGGAGAGGAAAGCGTGTTGTGTGTTAGAGTAATATGGCTGGGGTAAGTTTTTTCCTTGGTGCTAGAGGTTGTTGAAGTGTTTAATGCAGAGGGTGATCTCTTGAGACAGATTTACTGTAAAATTAACAGTCCATCATATCCAGATAGGCTTCTTTACGGAAAATTTTTGTTTCGGTTTGTAAGTGGTGGATGGGTGGGAAGGGTAGGCAGCTTGTTATTATTCTGAAAGCTTTTGGATATTGGACTGTGATATTGTGGGTGCACAGGCGGGTGATGCGTAGTTTAAGAAGGGGCTGAGGTTTTGCCTGTATATTATCGTGAGGGTACAAAATTTGTTCCTGATAGTGTTTTCATCTCATTTAATTTATATGTGACTCGAGAGGTGATATTGTTTATGTGGGGGGGTGTATGTTATATGTGTATGGAAATTCTAGCCTTAGATGGTGGGTTGTGTATTGAGATGGAATCAGTCTATTGTTTGAAAGGAAATCTGTTGGATAAAAATTGGATTTTCTTCTATGAGTTAAATAGTGATAGAGGATTTCTAAGGTGAAGCAGTTATTCTGTTTCTTACTTGCCATTGTTCTAGCTGGTTTATATATCGTAGTAGTTCTCTGTTTGCTGTATTTATAAAGGAATTTTGAGCTGTGTTGAATCGTCTATGTAGCTATTGATTTTTATAGAGGAGATGTAGGGTGTAGTAGGTGATGCATAAGGAGATTAAAGAGTGTTGTGATAGGATGGATACCTGGGGGATTCGATTTTATAATTTGTATTTGCGGGAGGAGTAGCGTCCTTGTATGACTTTAGCTTTGAATATGGAAAAACAAATTTACTAATAAAGATTCTACTTATAGATAAGTGGTTAGATTATGAAAATTTATATGTACAGTATTTGGGAAATCTGTACACCAACATGAATACAAACTTATAAAATCTGGTTTGGTAAAGGTTATAATGAAAATATATTCGTAAATTATTCGATAAGGGAGGAGGTAATATAGATTCATTTGCTTATGGACATAGTATGAAAAGGTAAACCTTGAATTTTTCCAGACTAAGGTCAAATTTTTTAGCTGCTGTGATTATAAAAAAAAAAAAAAAAAACTGCCCTTGTAGTTTATTTGTGCTTATTATGTAAAACTGCTCGTATTTAAAAAAGTTGGGCAGGAACTTATGAATTATGTAACTATAAATTGGTTCTATTTCAATACAAGATGGGTTGATAGTACTATCCTAAATAATTTTTGTTGTCTCGAATTTTTCCATGTAGATTCAGTCCACATTTGAAGATGTTAAAAGGGGTTTCACCTTCATAAGTATAAAACGCTATCTGTTGAAAGCAATTATCAATCACAATTTTTTTTTTCTAATTTGAAAATTTATTAACTTTTAAAATTATTGAACCTGTTTTAAGCTGTTCATTACTAATAACCTCCCTCATTTTTCTCCTGCCATTTGTGGCAGGTATCTCTGATCTTTAGAGACAGCAGTATTGGTAACAATATTGACATCGCTGTGGTGGAAGTTATCAAGCCTGAAGGTAAATCATTTGTTCCAAAAAAGGCGCAAGACAATTACGCAACAAGTAGAGGCCAGTCTGCTGAGGAGATGCTCAAAATGTTCTGCAAGTGGCAAAAACAGAGTCTTAAGTTTAATGAAGACCATCCACATAGATATGATACTGCACTTCTTATAACGAGGTAAATTTCTAAATATTGAAGTGAGCTTATTATATATTATTTCTGCCTTTGCTTTTAATTTTGTATATTACAATGTTTTTATAAAGTATATTTATTTTAAAATTAAATTTACTATTTGAAAGAATATTCAGAATTTAAATATTTTTTGTACAATATATTTTTATTTTCTCAGATTTAAAATAATTATTCCCCGGAAATGTATTATGGATAAATTTTAAGGAGTGTGTTGTCGTGGTTTTGAGGCCACAAACAAATCTCTTTAATGGTCGTGGGTCCCGGAATAAAAGACCAGAGAACAAACCAAAAAAAATGACACAATTAAAATCAGGAAAAAAAATTAAACACAAAAACACAAGCAACCACACGTTTATTAAAAAAAACCACCACGGCAAGGTGACACGTAAGTGTAAGCCCCCTCACCACTACAAGGTAAACCGATACCGCAACCGATTCGAAAATATAATAATCAATGAATACCTGAATATTCACTGACTTCCAAACAAAACCTTAAATCTAGAAAAAACCGTAAACCTAAAATATATTTTCTTAATACTAAAAATATCCAATGCGGTTCTCCAATTCTACTCCTTCTTAATTCTCCAAAATCTATCTTTATTAGTCCTTTAATTTTCTATTTCGCTTTCAACAAGTTTCTACAAGTTTCCTCACAGTTCTCTAATCTCCTTCTCAAATCTGTGTACAATTCTCCACTGATACTCCTCCTTAAATCAATCAAGTTTCTTTCTACAATTATCCTCACAGTTCTCCTAAAATACTCCTTCTAAATTCTCCTTTCCATACAAATCTCTAAGAATCCTCTTTCTATCTTTTCCGGAATTCCTTTACCGGTACTTCTAACTCACTCTTTTCCTCTTATCTCTTTCCTCTTTAAATGTCAAAGTTGTGTTTGGTTCTGATTTTTCAGATGTTTTGCTTCAAAACAAGCTTCAAATCAGAAACTGCATACTAAAAAAAAACATCGCATTATAGCAATGAAAAAAAATAGATTAAATAATAAATAAATAATTAATAATCAAATATTTATTCACTCAATGCTAAATAATTGTTTAATAATATATTGATAATAATATATAAATAATGATATGATATAATAATAATAAAATAATTAATTAATAATAATAATTAATAATAGTAATAATAATAATAATAATAATAATAATAATAATATAATAATACATAATAATATGAATTATAATATAATATTATAATAATAATAATAGTAATTAATAATAATAATATATATATAATAATAATAATTTAATAAGGATAATAATAATAAGTAATAATATAATAAAATAATAATAATAGATAATAATAATAATTAATAATAATAATCATATAATAATAGTAATAATCAATAATAATAATAATAAATAATAACTAATAATAATAATAATAAGGATAGTAATAATAATAATAATAATGATAGTAATAAAAATAATAATAATAATAATAATAATAAGAAAAATAATAATAATAATAAGGATAGTAATAAAAATAATAATAATAATATAATAATAATTAATAATAATAATAATAATAATAATAATAATCATAATTAATAAGGATAATAATAATAATAATAATAATAATAATAATAATAATAATGATAATAATAAGGATAGTAATAATAATAATAATAATAATAATAATAATAATAATAATATGAATTAAATTAATGACTATATTACAAAAATGAATTATATTGTAAATGAATTTCATAAATTAAATAACAGAAAAAATGCCTTTAATAACTAATAATTATAGTGAATTAAAATATTAAATAAGTAAATGAAAAAAATATTAATATAATAAAAATATAACCCCACCACTGCAGGGTGCTTACCTGGGTAGTTGACCCAGTTTTTTTTTCGCTGAGACACCCTCTGAATCAATCTGCACCCTTAACGTCTACAACCATGCAATCAGCGAATTCAGACTAAAAAAGAAAAAACAATTTTATACAACCAAATCCAACATTCATCCAAACCAAATCATTCACCACTAACATTTATAATTACCTCATCCAGTCTAGTGAAAACAGCCGTTGAACAGGAACACGAACACGAACCTCAGAATAGAAAGAACTTCAAGAGAATCCAGACTCAAACTAAAAAAAGATATTAGCCCTTCAATCAATCATAAAAACAATAATAATAATAATAAAATCATAATAATAATAAGAGAATAATAAATAATAAACAATAACAATAATAATTATATCAATAAATAAAAACAGTACACTCTACCTTTCGCACGTGAATCGTTGAAAAAGTAAGACGTCATAAAAAAGTTCGAAAAATATATAATGTCTTTATTGTCTCTTTATTTCACTAGAAAATAAACAATATCTCATATAATAATAATAATATAATAAATAATATAATAATAAATAAAATAAATCGCTAAATTAGAAAAAAAACACAAGAAAAAATAAACTAGCACTGCAGTCAATAGTCTTCCATGTTGGTGGACGTTCTAGAAGCACCCCTAAAAAAATAATAAAACTGGTAAATTGTGAGACAAACAACAAAAATCCGTAATCCTAAAAAACACATACATCCCTCCCACTTAAGTGTTGTCTCATCATTCGAACGCCTACCAAACTTCATTTCACTCGCTCTTACATTTCTATAATCACTTGGTTCGTAGTTCCCAATCATACTCTTCACTCTCGCTCTACTCTGTCACAAGGTCTTTCTCTGTACCTTCAACCTGGACCTCATTACCATTTCTCATTCCCATCAACAATCACATCTTCAACTTCTACTATTTCATTTACACCTTCAAATCTAAGTAACTTCTCAGACATATTAGCAATTTCTTTATCAATCTCTCTTACTCGTGCATTCGCTTTTATTTCATTCACCACTTCATCCAATTCCACACAAAATTTACTTGCATCTTCCACTCTCATATTCACACTCTTATCCCTAACATCTCTTAATCCTGCTAACACACTTTCACTCTCATCCAATGGAAACTTACATAATGTATAGGTCTGATTCAAACTCTGCACACCATTTCCTCTATCCCACCAAAACCCCGAAAAATAATTCTCACTCTCTTCATCCTCATCAAATAATCCTTTTACTCCATCAGTCTTACTAACTTTACTTTTTCTCTTACATTTTTTCATCCTGCGTTTTTCTATTAAAACCAACTCTTTACCTTGTAACCACAAATCATTCACTCCTTCCACATTCTCATTCATTTCAGTATCATTCATCCAAAACTTATACACTGGGTGAGCCTTCAAATATCCAGGTGGCTCCCTCCACGGCCTCAACTGCATCTGATGCGCTCTAAACTCACTCACTCTACCATCTGTCTCATTCTCAAGCACATAACTAACTCCATTTGACATCACTCTTTTCACAATATAAGGCCCTTCAAACTTTTCCCTCATCTTACTTACATTCAAACGGCCTTTCTCAATCACCTCTTTCAAAACCTTATCCCCTACTTCAAAACTTGCAAACTTCAGACTCCCTTTTCTCCAAACATCCCTATCACTTTCAGGCAATCCTAACCTAGGTTTAACAAACTTCTCAAAATTCATCACATACATACATGGAGACATACCAGTAGCCCTATGCACAGTCATATTATATGCCCACAACACTTTTCCTATCCAATAATCCCATTCATTCTCTCGCTCACTCATCATTCGTAACATCTCACTCAACGTTCGTACAGTTCTTTCAGCCAAACCATTCGAACTAGGCTAATATGGAGTAGTCCGGCACATTGTTCAATCCCCCAATTCACTTCAACTACTGCTCAAACGCCTGCCCACAACTCTGGTCCATTACACTCAACATTACCTTGGTTACATACACACTTGCACAAAAACCTCTCTCCACTACCTTAGCTCATTTCGCACTCAGTCTTAATATCAATATAAACATGTGCGCAGCATACGCAACTTAACTCTTATGATCTACCATCATACCATTCCTACATACCCACATGCAGTCATTGGCAAAGAAACACAGTCAATCACCACTAACTCAAAAGGTTCCCTCACATCCATTCTCAACACAGGAGGTTTTACATACATTCTCTGATACTTTCCTTTCTGACACTCTTCACAAGTAGTCGCCACATCCTTCACAATCTTTCGCAACCAAGGGTTAAACACTCTCTCTTTCATACATTCCCACAATTTAAACTTTCCCATGTGTCCATATCTACGATGAATCACTAAAGCCATCCCTACTGCCCCAATCACAGAAAATACTGGTACATACAAATCTTCCTCTCGCACTTTCCTAATATAATACACCACATTCTCACACACAACAAACTTTTTCGCAAACACCTTAAAATCGTCTATCAACTGATCCCACATACACACCTTCTTACCTGCAACAATACATTTTCTCAACTCACATACCATAGGACATTCTTCTTGCATCACTTCGATATCTCTCATACTCAACAATTCCTCATCACCTACACCAACTGTTACCATTCCTACGAAATTAGTCATGCATACATCCCCCTTATGCATTCTAACTATTTCTCGATTCCCTTTCAGCAATCTTTCATTCCTACGTCACTGACAACCCATTCTTTCTTTAAAAATTCTATCCAAACAAAAAACCAATAACGGCATTCGTTTCTTCATTCAAGCACAACAAACCTATTGTCCAAACTCTCTCTTTAACATTCCTATCTCTAACTTTTAAACAAAACCTCTTCCCAAGGCTACGATTTCTCCCTGTCCCCATCCCCTTTATCTTTAACACTTGTATTCCGTTAGGTATTCGCTGCACGTCATTTGCTCAAGCTTCGGTACCACTGGATGCATTCACCAAAGAAAATCTGAGACCCGAGTATTCAATCAAACCCACAACTATTACTTACCATCCACCTGCACCTTCACTGCCATTCGTACCACTCAATCCCATGTCGCAATAAACTACCTTCTTCAATTTCCCAGGAACAAGATATTTTCACATCCTCGTCATTCCTCGAATTACACAATCTTACTTTCCCTTTTTCCAAAACATTACTTGCCTATCATAATCTTTTTTCTTATTACCAATTTATAATGTACCCCCTCAAAACACTGTAAATGCTACTCTCCATACACTGTCTTGTCGATCCCTCACTCCTCATAAATTACCGGTCGCTTCCCGCCATAATGCACACACCACAAACTACTTTTAAACAATTTACTCACAACAACCAACACCTCTTGCAACGGAATCACACCTCCATTACACATAGTCTTTAACTCTCTTACATACTGTCGCACCTTCTTAACTCCTATCTGCTCAGGTTTCTTACACACCTCAGTCATAACTTCCCTCCGCAATTCTTCTATACTCTCAGGCACTCTCAAAACAAACCCATCCTTGGCTAGATCCTGTAAACCATACAACACACTCTCGAACATAGAATCACCTCCACCTCGACTTTCTTTCCCTTTCATTAATCCCTTAGGCAAATACTCAGGATCGATCACCAACGTTTCACTCATTCTCTCACTCCCTGGCATTCTAGACATCAAGTCTGCAATTTCATTCCTTTCACCCGGGATATATTCAACAACATAATCAAAATCACTCAAATCTTCCAAAGTTCTCGCAAGCCTACTATCAACTGTCCTCATTCTCTGCAAATACACTAAGGGTTGGTGGTCCGTTCGCACCACAAACTTAATACCATACAAAAACGGACGCAACGATTTCAAACAAAACCTCAAAGCAGCCAACTCTCTTTCAATCGTAGAATACTTTCGCTCTGTCATACTAAAAGCTTTCGAAACATATGCAATCACTCGTTTTCTTTCAATCCCATCAATTACCTGCTCTTGCATCAAACAACCCCCCATACAATACCCACTTGCATCCGTATACACTTCCAGGGGTTTAGCATACTCACTATAATCTGGATACGCCAGCTCTACATCTTTCGCAACTTCAGCCTTCAACTTCTCAAATGCTTCATTCATTCTGTCATTCCATTTCACAATCGTACTCTTCTTTTTACCAGTCCATTCAGTCAAAGGTTTCATCACACCAGAACAATCTTTCATAAACTTCCTTCCAAACTCTACCAAACCTAAAAATCCCCTCAACTCTCGAACATTCCTTGGTTTCGGAAAATTCCTAACTTTTTCAACAAACTTTTCCGCTTTCTTCAACCCAGTCGCACTAACCTTGTGTCCTAAAAATTCAACCTCATCCGCAAACCATTCACATTTCTCAACTTTCACTTTTATACCTACATCCTCCAACTTTTTCAACACATCATTCACTAACTTCAAATGCTCAGAGAAAGTCTCAGTCATCACTAATATATCATCTATAAACACCATCACATTCTTGCTAGGAAAATCATTCATAACCACATTCATCGCCCTCTGAAAAGCTGCCGGAGCATTGGCCAACCCAAAGCTCAAATTCCGAAACTGATAATGCCGCTTAGCAGTCGAAAAAGCAGTCACACACCTACTATTCTCTTCCACTGGCATCTGATAATATCCACGCACCAGATCCATTTTCGTAAAGACTTTCATCCCATACATACTATACACACATTCTGACACTACACACATAGGAAACCTATCTTTTACAGTCTTTTCATTCACCTTACGATAATCAATACACAACCTCAAACGTCCATCAGGTTTTCGCACAGGCACAATCGGACTATTCCATGGACTCACACTCTCTTCCAAAACACCGATTCGCTCCAACTCTTCACACTGCTCTTCAATCTCATTCGCAACTGGGGGAGGAAAGTGACGAGGTCGCTGGTATATGGGGGTATCTTCCGATAACACAATACGGAATTCAGGCAACTGCGCCTTCCCAAAATCCTCATCGCTTTTGCTTAGCACTTTCCTCCTTTCCCACAACATTCGTACAATCTTTTGTCTCCTTACTTCATTCACACCTTCAGGCAACTGTATTTTCTCAACCATCTCATCATGCACCCAATCTTTCCTCTCAATATCACCAGCAAAAACATCACATTCTCTCTCTCTCGAGTTCCCTATAATCAAAACAGAATACAAACTACCAACCACATCACCAACCCTTATTCCTCTCACTCTCTTCTTTTTCACATCAGGCACCTTTTGCATACATACTCTAGGATTATCCATATCTAATATACCATCAAATACATGTGCAACCCTTTTCACTCTATACTTCGCATCATAACCATCCACCAGAAACATGCTATTCTGGTCGACATCCACACCTACATTTGCATTCCAACCTACCTTTACACTTACCACACCATCAGCTTTCAAAGACATATCTTCCATAGCAAACACTTCCACACCTTTTACCAATTTCACCTTTACATCCCCTACCTTATTCACATACATCTGACATTTCCCATCCTTATTCACCTTTTTCTCTATCATCATACGATCAGGATGGATAATCATCCCATTCATACTTAAAAACTTATACCCTAACAACAGATCATACTTCTCATTCTTACTATCAATAACATAGAACTCACCTTCTTCCATACTTATACCTCCAATCTTAACACTCTCCCTAAATTTTTTGTAACGACCGGTATTACCATATTACTAATCCCCTTAATATTTCCTTTTCCAGACTCTTTCTGATCTTCCTGTATATTCATCCTATCATACGCACTTTTATACACTACACTGACCATACACCCAGTATCAATCAAAGCTCTCACTCCAATACCTCCGCAATAAACCTTAATAGTCATGCACTCATCTACCGGACCAGCCGAAAAGACATCCGCACTTACAATCCCTTCCCTAGCAACACTCAGCCCCTTTCCACCACTTAAGGATCCACCAGCTGTAAACCCTACACTGGCTCGTTTCCCGGACCAGTTCCCCTTACCTGATTATTCATACCTACTACTTCATTCACACTTACATTTCTAGTACCACCTACAGCTGAACCATTACCAACAACATTTCCATTAACCGCATTACCACCACCACCAGCAACTACATTTTGATTCATTTGCATCATCCCAGGTTGTCTTACTCCCCAACACCTACCAGCCACATGCCCTACCTTCCCACATAATGTACAGGTATTTCTAGGGAACCTGCACATCCTCGAAAAATGACCCTCAGTCCCACAATTCCCGCATACAGTCTTCCTTACATTCACACCTTGCTGACAATCTCTTACCCAATGATCTGTACCTCCACATCTCCTACATCCGGCCCTTTGAGGGTCTGTGCAGTTCATAGCCATATGGCCCACTTGCCCACAACTAAAACACGCCCCATTTGCCCATCTACATTCTGAAATCAAATGTCCCATCTTACCACACCTAAAACACTTCACATCCATACCCCCTGCATTCTCTCTGTTCCATGTCCGATTCATATTCTCTCTCACATTCCCTTGATTGTACCCAACATTCTCTCTCATGTTCGTATTACCAACTGGTGTTCTGCTTGCACTCATCGTACCTCCTGCATTCACCTGTCTTTCATTTTCACCCCCATAGAAATCTTCTAAGAATTTTACCATAACTTCATACGGATTGGCCCTAAGAGCATCCCTATAAGACTTATACTGTGGCACGGGTGAAGCCCTTTCATTCATTCCCCTACCACTGTACACATCATGCCTCTCATACTCCTCTTTATCTCTTTCATTCTTTTCAAATTCACGATCTTCTACTATCTCTAATACATCCCTCCACTGCAATCGTTCCCTACTCCACCTCATTTTCTCTTTACGCCTCGCATTTATAAACTCTGCCACTGGAGCAGGGATCGTCTCCAGAAATTTCTTCATCAACATTTTGTTTTCATTTATCCCCTCATCCCCAAACTTCACTCGAGCCAATGTTTCCAACCTATGCGCATAATTATCCAATCTTTCATTCTTTCCTCTCCTAGCCTTATCAAAGTCATTCACACGTCTATACTTTACACCCCCCTTAACTCTTTCAACCTGTTCCAACATTCTTTCTTTTACAACTTCATACTTCGGCTCACCCACACTCACAATAGCCTTGTAAAAATCAAACATTCTTCCTTCCAAAAACTCACCTAACTCTTTAACCCAAAACACCTTATTTTCATCAAATTTTTCCTTACAGTAACTCTCATACTCTCTAAAAAATTCACACACATCCTTAGTTCCATACACATTATATTTATTAATCTTCGGAATGTCCCTAATAAGGACACTCCGTGCAACCTGAACATCAACATCTCTCGAGTCTTCAGACGTGGTACCCTCATCATAAATCTCATTCAGTTCCTCATTCACACTACTATATAAAGAATCTATACTCTTACCTTTTGCTATCACTCTTCTTTCATGTCTTCTATTCTTCGACGTCTTCTTCTTCTTCTGATCCTTCTTCTCTTTTTTCTTTTCTTCTTTCTCCTTCTTTCTATTTTTATCTTCTTTCATTTTCTCTTTATCCATATCCTTCTCATCCACATCACTTACAATCTTTTCCTCTTCCAAAAAGCTCTCTCCCTTCTGTAAATCTACTATCTTCGGAGTAGAGGTTACTCTCTTTCGCGTCCCTTTCGTTCCAATCTCTTTTGCAAACCTCTTATTCAGTATATCATCCATTCTTGCTTCCATTCTCATTTCCATTTGTTTTTCTCTCTCCTGCATTCCTTCTTCCATCTCTCTCAGTCTATCAATTAAGTCCTCATTCTCCTTTTCTTTCTTCCTTAATGCCTCTTTCAGTCTCTCTACTTCCAATCCCAATCTCACTTCCTCAGCCGTAGCCATCTTACCTGCTATCGTCTATGTCCCCTTGGTCTTCCGTCCAGACGCCCCACGTTGGGCGCCAGAAATATGTCGTGGTTTTGAGGCCACAAACAAATCTCTTTAATGGTCGTGGGTCCCGGAATAAAAGACCAGAGAACAAACCAAAAAAAATGAACACAATAAAACTCAGGAAAAAAAATTAAACACAAAAACACAAGCAACCACACGTTTATTAAAAAAAACCACCACGGCAAGGTGACACGTAAGTGTAAGCCCCCTCACCACTACAAGGTAAACCGATACCGCAACCGATTCGAAAATATAATAATCAATGAATACCTGAATATTCACTGACTTCCAAACAAAACCTTAAATCTAGAAAAAACCGTAAACCTAAAATATATTTTCTTAATACTAAAAATATCCAATGCGGTTCTCCAATTCTACTCCTTCTTAATTCTCCAAAATCTATCTTTATTAGTCCTTTAATTTTCTATTTCGCTTTCAACAAGTTTCTACAAGTTTCCTCACAGTTCTCTAATCTCCTTCTCAAATCTGTGTACAATTCTCCACTGATACTCCTCCTTAAATCAATCAAGTTTCTTTCTACAATTATCCTCACAGTTCTCCTAAAATACTCCTTCTAAATTCTCCTTTCCATACAAATCTCTAAGAATCCTCTTTCTATCTTTTCCGGAATTCCTTTACCGGTACTTCTAACTCACTCTTTTCCTCTTATCTCTTTCCTCTTAAATGTCAAAGTTGTGTGTTTTTCTGATTTTTCAGATGTTTGCTTCAAACAAGCTCCAAAAAAAAACTGCGGAGTAATAAAAACATCGCATTATAGCAATCAAAACAAAAAATATATAATAATAATAATAATAATAATAATAATAATAATAATAATAATAATAATAATAATAATAATAATAATAATAATAATAATAATAATAAGGATAATAATAATAAACAATAACAATAATAATTATATCAATAAATAAAAACAGTACACTCTACCTTTCGCACGTGAATCGTTGAAAAAGTAAGACGTCATAAAAAAGTTCGAAAAATATATAATGTCTTTATTGTCTCTTTATTTCACTAGAAAATAAACAATATCTCATATAATAATAATAATATAATAAATAATATAATAATAAATAAAATAAATCGCTAAATTAGAAAAAAAACACAAGAAAAAATAAACTAGCACTGCAGTCAATAGTCTTCCATGTTGGTGGACGTTCTAGAAGCACCCCTAAAAAAATAATAAAACTGGTAAATTGTGAGACAAACAACAAAAATCCTAATCCTAAAACACTACAACATCTAGCATATCTCCCTCTCGTTTCTCCTTCTATTGGAAAATTGCTTCCAACATGCTTCATAAACTTACATTTTTTGAGGGTCTCCCAAAGCTTCTCTTTCTACTAATATCTGCCTCAGATTTCCCTTTCCCAATAAGCTCTTCTCCTAAATCAATTAGTTATGTTGAAAATGGAGTTTTTTTTATAATGTATATCATTATAAATTACCCATCATGTTTTTGAGAGCTATTGAAATATAACTTTGACAGAAGCAATCTTGCTATATCCATTGACATTGCATTTTTGATAGCAATATTACCTACTGATTGCTTCAGAGACCAATTCAATTCCATTTTTGGAAGTCTGACATAACCCATTATAATTGAAATCCTCAAAATAATCATTATTTCTCCAACGCTAGTTGGAGAAACTAAAAAGTCTTTTTCTTCCCCATATAATTTTAACCGCTCATTTATTTGTACACTGTGAAATGAAAATTAACAAACTTCTAAGGAATAATTCAAAAATATATCCAAAACAGTTGATGACCTGTTGATATCAGCAAGTACAAACCCATTTATTTTGTTAGGAATTGTAAATTTTGGAGCAAAAGATGAACTAACTTCAGACCACTCTGACTCATTTTCCAATACTGTAGAGTGCAGATGCTTCATCTTCAATATCACTGTTTTCATCTTCCTGTGAGCTCGACTCATTTTCAGATTCCCTTGATAAATAGTCGTCTGATGAAAACTCTTCATATTCTTCCAATAGTGATGAAATTTTGCTGTATCTTGCTGGTATTATTCTTATCCAGTAATAGATAGGCCACTAATATATATATATATATATATATATATATATCATATATATTTATTATAAATATATTATATATATAAAAACTAATATATATAATATATATATATATATATATATATTTGTGTGATTGTGTGTGTGAATGTGTGTTTATTGCTATTTTTACATGCCGAATTTAAAAAAAAATTACTGCAATGTTAATTTATACTGGGCGACAGGGACAATTATATCCCAGGAATAAACGCGGGAGGGACAATATAGTACCATGAAGTATTTTTTAGCTATATCCTAAAACGTAACAATTATAAATTCTATTATATAACTCTTAAAACATTAAACACATGTTACACACATGATTTTAGTATGTTCATGAAAAAGCACTAAATAAAAAGCAATTAAAAACTTACTTCAAGCATTACATTTGTTGACTTCTGTAGAAACAAGTACATTCTACCATTAGTATGTGCGATAATTTTTTTTCAAATATCGCTCAAATCGTACGTCTGGCACCGAACAGAACTCTAAATGTCGGTAAGCCTTATAATACTTTGTTTTTTGGGTAATATTTGTCCCAAAATGAAATTTTATTTTCTTGTGGGACATATATGTCCCGAGAGCGTCGAAAGGGTTAAAGACAAATTTCAGAAGTTTTTTATAAAGTTTTTAAAATCATTTATATTAATTAATATTCATTCTTACAACCTATTGAGCCAAAATATTTACCCATATATTAAACATTAATAAAACAACAATTTAATTTTAAAGAAATTTTAGAACTTTTCAAAAACATAAATTAAGGTTTATTTTCAATATATATATATATATATATATATATATATATATATATATATATATATATATATATATATATATATATATATATATATATATATATATATATATATATATATAATATATTATATATATATATATATATATATATATATATATATATATATATATATATATATAATATATAATAATAATAATAATAATAAAAAGGAGCACCAATAATCTGAACATCCCAACAGTAAAATTTTAATCAACGTTTCGGAAAACAAGCTGTTCCCATCCTCAGGACAAAACACTATAATAAACATATTAATAACAATAAAAATTGAAGCAAAAATTACAAAAAACATAAAATGACAAAAAAAAAAAATAATAATAATAATAATAATAATAAAAATGAAAATAAAGTTAATAAATGTGGTGAAAACACAAACTAAACAGCGCAAACTAATTGTAAGGAAAATTACTAAAATTGACATAATATATATGGGATGCAAATAACAAGAAATTAGAATGAATGGTGAACAATAAAATTCAAAATGAAACAAAAACTAAAATAAAAATG
>JABUQX010022451.1:10000-12500 GCA_015478945.1 Trachelipus rathkii | reverse complement strand
TAAAATTGTTAGTTCGACTGGCAAACATATTTTCAGCTTTTCCATATTCTGCCTTTGTCAATGTATAAGTTCTTCCGGTTTTTGTTACCGGGCTTACACTCATTAAGATGTCACTGACATCAATGATGAGTACATCTTGAGGTGATGGAAACACGAAGGAGGGTGCAGGCCCATGAGGATGCAGGAAGCTCAAGCTTACTTCATTACTATCATGTTTTACTTCCAATATACAGGCAAGATACCAGTGCTCATCATAAGCTGCAATGCAATAACCTTTCAAAGATGTTAATGAAATAGTGTTTCCTTGAAGTAAAGATGTACTTTCTTTTCTGAATTCAGATGAAGAAGAATATGAGCGGACTTCAACTTGACCCTTACAGATAGGTTTGATGAAATGAATTTGATGGGTTCCTGTAAATAAATATTACATTTTAATTATTTAATCTATTTTGTAGTTCAAATATTAAATGCATATGTATCATATATTTTGACATTTAATTATATATATTATATGAAAACTTATCTAAATTATTTAAATAACTGTATAAATTTATAGATTTACCTGGAATAGTTCTTGAATATGATAACCGTTTATCCAACTTTTCCCGATGCTTTTCATGATCTTCCATAGTCGTAAAAGTGAATGAAATAGATGGAAGTGTCTTAACTGCAAATTTATAGAGTGCAAATGCATCCAAAATATGATCGTCATTTCCAGTTCTTTGAAGGCTTGCCCTGGAGGCAAGCCTCTTCACAGATCCACCAATGCCATCACATGGCCCTTTTCCATGACTGGTTGCAAAAAAGTGCCATTCAGCATCAACTTTAAAATCTTCTTGGTGATAAGAAAGGTTTAGAAAATTCTTCCTGTTTTTGTATTGGCCAGCACAACCATCACTAAAGTAAAATATTTTGGTTATTTGATGAGACAATTTAAGAAATTCTATTAGGCGAGTTTGAAAAAGGTTAACTGCAATTACATTGTGCTGGTTGCATTCAGAAATTGCAACAAAACTTTTATGCATTAATTTATTATCCTGGCGGTAATAAATGACATATGGATGTATTGTTGCTTGACAGTTATTCCAGTGAAATGACTGTGCTGCATCTTGCATGATAAATGAATAATTTTCAGAAAAATCACCAATAACTAACATCTCTCCTTGGCCAAGTTTCTCTTTCAATTCCTGTAGAAATGCCATTTGTCTTTTTGCTATAAAATCATGTTGCAAGAGTACCTTGAGCTTTTCATAAAATAATTGTATAAATTCTTCCACAACAAGCTTTTGAGTTTGTAATGTAGACCGGTCTGTTGAAACCCATTCCTTAAACTCTATCTCATCAACTCCTTTTCTATCAAAAGCATTATTTAGAAGATGAACTAATTTTTCTTCCTTAGGGCAGTTATCACATTTTCCAAAGAAACATAGCTCCTGTGGTGGATTACATTGGAGAAATGCAAGACAGTGACTGTAATGACAAATATAATTTGTATCAATCTCACTAATTTCTGTCGATGTTCCTGGGCTATCCAACAAGCATGGTGTCTCGCATTTAAATATGTTAACTATAGCTTCTAACATGAGTTTAACATTTTGATGTATAGTACAAACACACACAACATGAGTACCACTTGACCCTGGTAATACACATTCTTTTGGACGAAGTTCTGCAAACTTTGAAAACCCGATTTTGATATCTGGGTGCTTCTCTTTGAAAAGCTGATATGCTTCCTTTAAGTTGCACAGGATTAGAAACTTTTGCTTCTTTTCTCTCGTTCCATCAACTCCTTTTACAGACACACAATCTTTCATTCCTGGCATTTCTCTGGACACATCTGCTGAATGATAGAAGTCAATTACAATGGAAACGTGTTCACTGTCTAGTCTTTTTCCTAATCTTACATTCGGTGTTGAGAACACTCCTTTCTCTTTTGCCAAATTCTTTGCTTGCCTAGCCATGAAATTGGAGCAATTAAACTCTTTCATTATTCTTGTTAATGGCCAGCGTTTTGGCAAGATAGTTAAAATAGAAAGCTTTTCACTTCTGCTTGTAGATTCCTCATTGAATTTTTCTTTTAACTGCTGAAGAATTTCTATTTCTGTATTATCAGTGTCACTGTCTGTAATTGGTTGCCCAGTGGCTAGTTCAAGTTTCCTTTTAAAAGCTGTTGTTACTTTACATAGCTTTTTCTTGGCATAACTGGGTTTGCCAGAGAACGCTTATATAATTTAATTGGCGTTTCTTCAAGCGAGACCAATGATTTATTAATTTCACTAACTTCATATTCCATTTCAGCACCATCATCATCAACTTCATGTTGGGCAGATTCCACTTCAGGAGAGGAATGCAATGATTGACTTGATGAAGAACCCTCTTCACTTTGATCCTTTGTTAATTTTTTGCGACAGTTACTACATAATTTATGGTATACCTCAAAATTTAAATTAGGATATTTATCAATCAAATTTTTTGTCACATTTAGAAGATTTTTCTTTAT
>JABUQX010022451.1:0-2500 GCA_015478945.1 Trachelipus rathkii | reverse complement strand
ATATATATATATATATATAATATATATTGGCCAAACTAAGAAGTTACCGCATCATATCTCAAAAAACAAATAGACAAAAACCAAAGGAGTAAAAAATATTTGTATGAAATTTACGAAAAAGAAAAAATAAAATTTTCCGATTTGTTTTTTCTTTTAGAAAACTTGAGCAGCCCTGCTTGGTGGAAGTAAACAGTCTCGTATATGCCGTTAAGCCCCGTGAAAATATGTATGATAAAAAGCAAAAAAATTTTTATACCAATAAACATATTGGAATCAGCCATCATGAATTTTTTTATGGCTCGAGCCGACGTGCGACAGAGGGGCGACGAAGTCCCCCCCGTCGTCCCCCGGAGCGAGAGACTCCGACTCTTGCATTCTTTGCGTTTACCCTGGGTATTTCTTTAGTTTAAAAAAAAAAAAAAACAATTTTTTTTCCATTTTTTTTATACAATTCAGGCGCTGATTATAAATATGTATTAATTTTTTTGTACCTATCTTAGTTTTGAGACATAAAAAAAACTGACAAAAAAAATAGATGTTTTCTTTCATTTAAGGTGTAAATTTCGTACGATTGTTCCATATGTTTTTCAGTTTTCTTCTACCTATCTTAGTTTCGAGATATGATGGGTAACTTCTTAGTTTCCCTCTAAATCATATATATATATATATATATATATATATATATATATATATATATATATATATATATATATATATATATATATATATATATATATATATATATATATATATATATATATTATTATTATTATTATTATTCTAAACACCGTGTCCCGCATGGAATGCAGGGTGGTGTCAATCGCAGATGTATTTTTACTACTCCTGCGACCGTTCACGGGAAGAGTAAAATGGCAGAAGAAGGTTCCAATCCAGATCCATGCGAAGATAATCTTCATATTGACCAACTGCGTCGAAACCTCCACTTTTAGACCAGAAATCATTCATAGCAGCTTCTTTATTTTCAAGTATAAAATTATATTTTTATTCATTTATGTCAAAAAGAATTGATATGATAATTTTGACGCTCCTCAAATAAATTATTTAGGATACCGCTTTATTTGTCTATTTAATATCATTAAAATTTCCAAAAGAACTGAATTAAAAATTTTGTTGCTCCTCCTCTTGAGTTCGTTAAATAATTAATTTCTATTATTTTATAATCTGATTTTAATTTAAATTTTTTTATCGAATAAAATTTTAAATATTTAAGTATATTTTAATAAATTTTGTTAGCTGTTTCGAAACAACAATTTTGCCTGAACAAATGCGGCACATTTTCTTTACTCTGACAATCTGACAAAACAAAAAACCTTCTAGAACTCTCTTTAATAGTCCTGTTGAAGTTTTCATCCGTCTTCTTTACTCTTTATCCTAGATCTTCTCTTTTCTTCTATTATATATATATATTATATATATTTAGTATATATAATATATATATATATATAATATATATAATAATATAATATATATATAATATATTATATATATATATATATATATATAATATATATTATATATATATATATATATATATATAATATATTATATATATAATACCATGTTGGGCATCGATACAAAAAATTTGCTTAAGCGATACCGATACATCGATATAGAAAAATGCATAAAGCGATACCGATACACGATACATTTAGGCTTTGGCGATACCGATAACGATACATGTATCTAGATACTTTATTGTTAGAGATTAGAGATTATATATATATATATTATATATAATATATAATATATATATATATATATATATATATATATATATTATATATATATAAATATATATATATATATAATATAATATAATATTATATTATATATTATTATATATATATATATATATATATATATATAAGCCTCCTACCAATTGTATGAAAATATGATGCAGTACTAAAAGATTAGGAAACCTGATTTTTCTCATTCATTCAACACAATTTTTAAAAATACCAAACTGCTAAGCATTTCATCAGACAGTTTGCCTCTTTTAGGAGAATGAATATAACCTACCAAACTGAAGAGTCTTTCTACTGATGCTGATGATGGTAGTGGGATGCTGTATTTAAAAAATTAAAAACTGCAAAACACCAGGAAAATGACGTAGAGATTCCAGTAAAAGACTTTTATTCGGCAAAAAATTTGAGAAACCTCCATATCCATCGAATCTTCGCTTGTAGTCGTGGTAATGCCAGTTGATATTTTATAATCAAAAAAGTCATCGGAACTACTTTCAGAAACTGCATAATCAGTCATGATATTTGGGCTATCTTTTTGGAGGGCCTTTATAGAATTCACCAGCATTTCTTGGACTCCTTTCGTCATTGGAGTAGTTTTTATGGCACGGAAAATCGAATTGATAGCCACTTTAACTTGAATCTTGGATTTGACACAGAAGCTAATATTGCTAGTTTAGTTTCATGGCATATATCCAGATTGAGAAACTTCCGAAACCTATTTGAAAAACCCTTTG
>JABUQX010022450.1:65000-73019 GCA_015478945.1 Trachelipus rathkii | reverse complement strand
TTTATATTGTTTTTTACGATACGCTAAGCACTAGTTTTCATTCTTAAAGTTATTAGTAGTAACATAGTTACAAAGAAAAATAGTTCTTTAAGCATTAGTAAAGCATTAGTAAGAAAGATTATTAATATTTAAAAAGTTATTAGCAAAGATGCTGACCACAATTTTGATTACTCGTCAGTAGTAAAATTGTTGTGCTTACATCGTTGGAAGATATCGCTATCAAAGATGCTAATGTAGAAGTATTAATATAAGAATGTTAATAGAAAAGTTTAATATAGTAAGCTATAACAGAATGTTAATACTATTATTTTTTATTTTAAGATTAGATTATCATGCTCTAAAACTAAAACAAGTTGTTAGTTTTACAAAACAAAATCTTAGTTTAAACTTTAAAGTAAGAGTATTAATGCTATTGACTAAAAGTACTAGGATCATTAAAAGTATTAGTACTATTAACTAAAAATATTAGTGCTATCAACTAAAAAGATTAGTGTTATCAACTAGAAGTAGTAGTGCTGTCGACTAAAAATGTTAGTGCTACCTACTAAAAATATTAGAATTCATAAGCACTAAATGTTAAGTGTTAGTTGTTAGTCATTAATTCTACTCAAAGTGTTAAAATATTAGTTACAAAATGTACAGAAGTTAGATATTAAGATATCAATTTCTTCATAGAAGCGATGGAACTATTGTTTTTTATTATTTTCTTTCTTACAAAAAGAAACTTTTCTTTTTTTTGAAATGAATTTTAAAATGTCTTTAAAATATCTGGCTCCCCCTTGGAAATTAGGTGTAACCCCGGCGGGATATCGTAGTGAAAATAATAAAAACAAGTAGTGAAAAAAAAATAATTTTTTTTTTAGCATTTTGGTATCTCGGACCAAGTTATCATAGACAGAGTCTATATGAAATTGATAATATCTTCTTAAAAGTAAGAATATTTTCGGAAAAAATCTTAAAAATACTAAGTTACATTACTTTTAAGACTATTCATCTATGTTTAAATTCATGCAAAAACGAAAAAAAAAACGCTAAGATGTGATATTTGCATCCACAAGTTCTCTCATTTTTTACCACCTCAAAACAATTTGACAGACTGAGGAGAGCGAGATCTTCACTGTAGTTCTCTTATGTCTCCTGTCTCTACGTCATTGTCATACCTTGAAAGCGAGGATAAGACACAGGATCTTCACTGTAGTTCCTTTACGGTCTTTTCATCTCGGCTATATGTCATTCAGACATTTAAGGTTTATCAGAAGAACGTTGTGATGTCTTACAACACAATTATAAGCATAATATTTCTATAATACTAGGTGACAAGATATTGTCCTAGAACTAAAGTGTATCCACTTAAAATTAAAGTTAGTCTTCTAACTTTGAAGTTCTAATCCAAGCTATTGTACTTAACCTATCATCGATCATTTTTACTTAATCCAAGCTATTGTACTTAACCTATCAACGATCATTTTTACTTAATCCAAGTTAATAAATGAACAAATGCGATGCATATGTGTAGGTTTATACAAAAGAAATCTATAAAAACAACTAGAATACCTAGACTTATAAAAAAAACTGTAAAGCAATTTTAGACTAAACCTACTAAAATCTGCCTTAAATATATGTTATTAGGATGTACTTTATGCGCCGGCGGCAACCTTTGGTTTCTTACATCATTTTTCCGGAGCTTCCCTACGAAAATGCTCACTACGTCAGCCAAACAGGTTTTTAAATAGAAGCCCTACTCTCTATATTTTCCTCTTAGCCAACTGGCAAGAAACTCTTGGTTTGCCTAAACACAACTTGAAATAGCTTCGCCAGCGGCGGTAGCTAACCTGAAGTACATCGTCAAAATTGTACTTAAAACAAATAAGTAAGCAATGTACAATATAAAACAAACTATATACTAAACCAATAGATTTATACCCTTATATCCATCCAAAATTTTGACTGAGTTTCTATATTTCATTCTGTGGCTAAAGGTAGCCTCGGCCAATCGAACCAACATCTGTCGCTTGAATTTGTGACCTTGACAAGATTGGATTGGGAAGCAATTTGAGGGTTGGCTTGTCCCAATACAGCTCATTTTTCAAATGTTCTTAGAAACGTGTGGTCAAAGCTTTTGATGTGTTGCTAATGACTAGGGGAAACTCTGAATTAAGAAATGGAATATTGGTCTAAACTAATATATATAGCAAAAAAAAATAAAAACAAAGCAAAAATACAGCAGTGTTCTTTCTTAAATTGATGAGAAAGTCGGGTATCTTATCCTTATCTTACTCTGATTTTTACCAAAGGAGTACCCTGTCAGTAACTTGGTTCCTGGTAGAAGAGTGTTTCGGAAAAAGATTTTTGACAATTTCTCAGCTTCCAAGATCAACATCTTAGAACTCAAAACAACGTTACCATTTCTCCTGTTCTTCCTCTATTATCTTAAGGGTACTTTCTCGTATCTGAATCCTCAGCGAATAGGGTCTTTAGGGAGAAGTGTGGCAGATGTTTCTTGTTTAAAATCAGTCAATTTATAGAACATATTTGTAAAAAAGAAAAACTAATCCAGTCTAAAGGAGATATGCAAAAATAGAAATGTCTATCTACAATATGCAAAAATGTTTTCTTAATCCACTATAATCTAGCCTAAAAGGGGATGCGGTTGTCTAAACTCCTCTCATTATACAACGTCTCACTTGGCATTTTGCTATAAAAAATTGCTCCCACTGTCTTGCAAAAATTCGGTCCAATCTTTCGGGGATCCTGAATCACAGTGTATTCTAATGTATTAGAGCAAAGATTAAACGAAAGCCAATAAGGTGTATATTCTGGAGCAAAACATTCACAGAAATCCCTAAAATCAATCAAATATTGGCTATATGTGCAGTTGATTGTTAATCCAGACTAGCTTAAATTTAAATGAAACAAAACTACAATCAAACTATCTACCGACCAACAAATTCATCCTGACCTAACTACCTTTGTGCTTGACTTGTTCAAACGTTTGTCTGGCTATCACCCTTTGATCAACTGAAACTTTACCGCCCTTGCCAAAGCCTTTTTATTTGAGCCTACCTGCGCTCTTGTAAGTGCTCGAAGGGGAGAATCAGGGTGATTCAGGTGTGATTTTGGATGTCTTTTGCAGCTGTCGGTGCTTACCACATTAGTCACCAGCATAACCGTCTCTAGCATCTCCAACAGACTATCTAAACCTTTGTCAAAACTTCTTGTAATCGTAGACTAGGAAGAACCTTTGGTGAGGCAAACATCGTGTAAGTAGTTTGTTTCTACAGCATAATAAATAGAAAAATTAGATTAAAACAAAACCTAACGTTAATCAATCTTAATCCAGTCTAACATCAATTACTTATTACCTATACTCGTCCGAGTTGGGCATTAAAAGTATGAAATGAAAATGCTGTACAAAATAGTGCTTCAGCACAGAAGAATAAAAGATTCTTAGAAAGAGATTGTAGAACACTAAAATTTTTCTATTTTATTATGCTGTAGAAACAAACTACTTACACGATGTTTGCCTCACCAAAGGTTCTTCCTAGTCTACGATTACAAGAAGTTTTGACAAAGGTTTAGATAGTCTGTTGGAGATGCTAGAGACGGCTATGCTGGTGACTAATGTGGTAAGCACCGACAGCTGCAAAAGACATCCAAAATCACACCTGAATCACCCTGATTCTCCCTTCGAGCCACTTACAAGAGCGCAGGTTGGCTTCGCAATAAAAAGGTTTGGCAACGGGCTGGTAAAGTTTTCAGTGATCAAAGGTGATTACCAGACCAAACGTTTGGAACAAGTCAAGCACCAAAGGTAGTTAGGTCAGGAGAATTGTTTGGTCGGTAGATAGTTTGATTGTAGTTTTGTTTCATTTAAATTTAAGCTAGTCTGGATTAACAATCAACTGCACATATAGCTAATATTTTATTGATTTTAAGGGATTTCTGCGAATGTTTTGCTCCAGAATATACACCTTATCGGCTTTCGTTTAATCTTTGCTCTAATACATTAGAATACACTGTGATTCAGGATCCCCGAAAGATTGGACCGAATTTTTGCAAGACAGTGGGAGCAATTTTTTATAGCAAAATGCCAAGTGAGACGTTGTATAATGAGAGGAGTTTAGACAACCGCATCCCCTTTTAGGCTAGATTATAGTGGATTAAGAAAACATTTTTGCATATTGTAGATAGACATTTCTATTTTGCATATCTCCTTTAGACTGGATTAGTTTTTCTTTTTTACAAATATGTTCTATAAATTGACTGATTTTAAACAAGAAACATCTGCCACACTTCTCCCTAAAGACCCTATTCGCTGAGGATTCAGATACGAGAAAGTACCCTTAAGATAATAGAGGAAGAACAGGAGAAATGGTAACGTTGTTTTGATTTCTAAGATGTGATCTTGGAAGCTGAGAAAATACCAAAAATCTTTTTCGAAAACACTCTTATACCAGGAACGAAGTTACTGACAGGGTACTCCTTTGGTAAAAACAGAGTAAGATAGGGATAAGATACCCGACTTTCTCATCAATTTAAGAAAGAACACTGCTGTATTTTTGCTTTGTTTTTATTTTTTGTTTGCTATATATATTAGTTTAGACCAATATTCCATTTCTTAATTCAGAGTTTCCCCTAGTCATTAGCAACACATCAAAAGCTTTGACCACACGTTTCTAAGAACATTTGAAAAATGAGCTGTATTGGGACAAGCCAACCCTCAAATTGCTTCCCAATCCAATCTTATCAAGGTCACAAATTCAAGCGACAGATGTTGGTTCGATTGGCCGAGGCTACCTTTAGCCACAGAATGAAATATAGAAACTCAGTCAAAATTTTGGATGGATATAAGGGTATAAATCTATTGGTTTAGTATATAGTTTGTTTTATATTGTACATTGCTTACTTATTTGTTTTAAGTACAATTTTGACGATGTACTTCAGGTTAGCTACCGCCGCTGGCGAAGCTATTTCAAGTTGTGTTTAGGCAAACCAAGAGTTTCTTGCCAGTTGGCTAAGAGGAAAATATATAGAGTGGTGGTTCTATTTAAAAACCTGTTTGGCTGACGTAGTGAGCATTTTTGTGGGGGTGCTCCGGAAAAACGATGTAAGAAACCAAAGGTTGCCGCCGGCGCATAAAGTACATCCTAATAACATAGATTTTATAGACAGTCTTCAGTAGTCTTAGTCTAAAAATTGCTTTACAGTTTTTTTATAAGTCTAGGTATTCTAGTTGTTTTTATAGATTTCTTTTGTATAAACTTACACATATGCATCGAATCTGTTCATTTATTAACTTGGATTAAGTAAAAATGATCGATGATAGGTTAAGTACAATAGCTTGGATTAAGTAAAAATGATCGATGATAGGTTAAGTACAATAGCTTGGATTAGAACTTCAAAGTTAGAAGACTAACTTTAATTTTAAGTGGATACACTTTAGTTCTAGGACAATATCTTGTCACCTAGTATTATAGAAATATTATGCTTATAATTGTGTTGTAAGACATCACAACGTTCTTCTGATAAACCTTAAATGTCTGAATGACATATAGCCGAGATGAAAAGACCGTAAAGGAACTATAGTGAAGATCCTGTGTCTTACCCTCGCTTCAAGGTATGACAATGACGTAGAGACAGGAGACTAAGAGAACTACAGTGAAGATCTCGCTCTCCTCAGTCTGTCAAATTGTTTTGAGGTGGTAAAAAATGAGAGAACTTGTGGATGCAAATATCACATCTTAGCGTTTTTTTTTTTTTCGTTTTTAGCATGATATTAAACATAGAATGATAGTCTTAAAAGTAATGTAACTTAGTATTTTTAAGATTTTTTCCGTAAATATTTTACTTTTAAGAAGTATTATCAATTCATAGAGACTCCTTAATGTCTTGATAACTTGGTCCGATGATACCAAAATGGCTAGAAAAAAAAAATTTTTTTTTTCCAACTTTGGGAAATATTTTGATTACGATATCCCACCGGGGTTACACCTAATTTCCAAAGGGGGAGCCAGATATTTTACAAAACATTTTTAAATTCATTTTCAAAAAAAAAGAAAAGTTTCTTTTTGTAAGAAAGAAAATAAATAAAAAACAATAGTTCCATCGCTTCTATGAAGAAATTGATATCTTAATATCTAACTTCTGTACATTTTGTAACTAATATTTTAACACTTTGAGTAGAATTAATGAAATACGCCTTAACTTTCAACTCTTGTTTCTATCGAATTCTTTAATAATTTTAGTAGAGTAGCACTAGACATTTTTAGTCGACAGCATACTACCTTCTTAGTTGATAACACTAATCTTTTTAGTTGATAGCACTAATATTTTTAGTTAATAGTACTAATACTTTTAATGATCCTAGTACTTTTAGTCAATAGCATTAATACTCTTACTTTAAAGTTTAAACTAAGATTTTGTTTTGTAAAACTAACAACTTGTTTTAGTTTTAGAGCATGATAATCTAATCTTAAAATAAAAAATAATAGTATTAACATTCTGTTAACACAGTATATAGCCTACTATATTAAACTTTTCTATTAACATTCTTATATTAATACTTCTACATTAGCATCTTTGATAGCGATATCTTCCAACGATGTAAGCACAACAATTTTACTACTGACGAGTAATCAAAATTGTGGTCAGCATCTTTGCTAATAACTTTTTAAATATTAATAATCTTTCTTACTAATGCTTTACTAATGCTTAAAGAACTATTTTTCTTTGTAACTATGTTACTACTAATAACTTTAAGAATGAAAACTAGTGTTTAGCGTATCGTAAAAAACAATATAAAAAGTAAATAAATATTTGCCGCTTTTATAATGTTTAGATTTTAAAAGTAGAAATGGTTCCTAACCTGGTATACGAATGCAAGTTCCAAAGACCAAGATACGTTACCATAGGCTTTAATATTTTTAATTGTATAATCAAGCTTTACTAACACTTAAAGTAGTTAATGACCAAAGTATATTGGCCAGTAAAGTAGAGTAAGAAACTAACCTTAGAAAATAATGATTGTGGTAAAAGTAAAAATGAACTTTAAGAAAGGTTATAAACCTACAGTTCCAAATAACATAGTAATACCATACTAATCAAACAAGCTTTGAAAACTTGATAAGAAACTAGGGAATATTATAAAGTAATAAATAAATTTACGTATGTTTGAAAACGATAACCATCACACGTACTTACTATAAACCGCCAGTCTACGGACTTAGATAAGAAAGTTTAAATATTAACTCTTTCGGAAAACCTTAGAAATTTTTAGGTATGAAATATCCAAAGCGTTAGAAAACATTATGATAATGCATTGCCTTCAAGACTATGCCTTTCCTTTTAAAGACAAAGAAATTACATCCTTACATGGTTCACATTCCAACATAAAGTATCCTATTTTCTTTATATATCCAAACTTCTGTTTGTACCAAACTCATTTAGGAAAAACTCTTTACCCTTCTAAGACGATTAACCAAAATCTATTAGAATCCCTTTTTCCTACTAACCATCTTGTATCAACTCTTTACCAGTTCCATGGTTAAAGAAATTGATTTGTCTCTTTGTGTTTATCACTCTTACTTGTTTTTTTTTAAACACCTTCTGGAAATATGAAATATGCAATAGCTTTGCATTAATCGAAACTTTAACAAGTTTATTTTCCGGAAAGGGAGACTATATGGGAATTTTAATACTAGAGTCAGTATGTAACAAAGCAACGCTATTGCAGTGTTTACATTTCGAGGCGACACAACTCCGGCATGCCAGACATTCCTTTATATTTGTTCAACAGGTTCCCACACCAAAGTCGATTTCCAAACGAAAACAAGTCAATACTTCATTTTCCTGTTTGGGAATGTTTCTTGCTACTATGACACCATCTTTTCTTCAATCCTTTCTAAATAAAGGCCAAAACTCTATACCACAATGGCAAACGCCCCGCCCCGCGAAATGTACTTTTTCAATAACAACCAAGTCCTTGGGTAGAAGGAAGCCGAGAGAATTTCATTCTACCTG
>JABUQX010022450.1:57500-60000 GCA_015478945.1 Trachelipus rathkii | reverse complement strand
GTGAAAAAAAAGTCTTCGCAGTCTAAACAGACATTCCCCAGGTTTCTTTGAGGTCCGCCCATAGCAACCGTTGTGGATGTGAGGTTTCAAGACATTTTTTTTGTTAATGTTAGAACCAAGGATGTTTATATTGTCAACAAGAGAGACGATAGAACCCGTCGAAAGAGATAGGAAGTTGGAAGGGTTTTAGACGAGGAGATTTGTAGAAGTTGGGTTTTTCTAAAGAATTAAATTTCACAAGGATTAGAGCACGACCCCACCCGGAAAGTTCTATTCCACGATCAGCGAGAAATAGAATCGGAAAGATTAGACGAGAGGCAAATTCTAGAAAGATTTAAAAGAAGGAGCAGAATTGAAAATGAGTTGAAGAAGAAGGGTCGAGTATCGGCATATGAGTGCAATAGAGTTAGAGATGTGCAGGTAGGAAGATCATTAATGAAAAGTAGAAATAAAGTAGGGAGATAAAACAGAACCCCTGAGGAAGAACCCACTATTGACAGAAAAAGGAAAGAAGAAGTCGCCCATCAAAAACAGCCGATATTGAGCGATTTGAAAAAACTAGACATAAGTAAGCCAAGAGAAGGAGGAACCCAAAGGAGGGAAGCTTGGAGAGTAGTGACGCGTGCCATACCCGCTCAAATGCTTTGGATATGTCAAGCGCCCACCACAGGCAAGTCTCCCCGTAGTTCCTTAAGGGACGGAAAAACCATAATAGTAAGATAGGAAAGTATCGCCAGTAGACCTCGAGCGCCGAAGCCGTGACTGGCGAATCGGAAAGAAGTAACTGAGATATCCGAATGATCTAAGAAATGAGAGTTTAAAAGGGGTTTCAAGAATCTTAGATAGAATACAAGTTAAGAGCTATATAGGGCGATAGTAGAAGGATCAGAGCGGCTTCCTGTTTTCGGAATAGGTTGGACATGGCGTGCTCCAACACTGAGGGAAAGTGTTAGTATTGAGACATAGAGAATATAGTTAAACGACGGGCGGGATAGCACAGGAATCACACTCCCTCAAAACTCGGGGAGGAATGCCATCCGGCCACCCGCCTTCCTAAACGTTAGTAGATTTCAGGAGCCCATGCAACCGATCGAATGATAATCACAGGCAAAGGCATAGGAACCTGAGAGGAGAAGGAGGAGGATGAAGGAATGCCAGAAATCGTCCAGGGTTGAGTAGAGGGAAAATAGGAGCCGAAGAGATTGGCCGTTTCAGTTGGAGGAATTAGCAACAGAACCATCAGAGCGAATAAGAGGAGGAAGACAGATTTACAGAAGTTGTTAGAGATGTTTTTTTCAACAGGCCAGAAAGATTTGTTCAGTAGGAGATCCAAGGAGGTTAGCGCACTTTCGTTTGATGAAAGCCCGCTTTGCTCGTCGAAGGAGTATCCCTGCAACGATTTCTAGCAGAATGAAAATTACCAAGAGTTGATAGCAGAACGAGAATTTTTCCACTCCCCGATACGAAAACTTCTCTAGCCTGGATAGAGTTAGAAAAAGCACGATCGAAACATGGATTAGAGAGAGAAAGATTTAGTCGGAAAAGGAATGAACCTGCTCATCCCTCAACATTACAGCTCCACCTTATCGCAGAAGTCGAAGCGCGTCACCAGAGACAAAGCAGTCACTCATTTATAGTTAGCGTAGAAGCAAACCGCAAGGGACCCCCATCGTCCGATCAATGCCAGAAAAACGAGTAGGCAGGATGGAGCTGTTGGAGAGAGGAAAGTATTAAAATTAAAGATAATAAGGTGTGGTTCAGAAATTTACGATAGGAGCGAAAAGTGTGTTTATTTAAGAGAGGGAAGCAGACTAGTGGGTTGAAAATAAGTCAAGGTGTTCACGAATTTGGTAGACGATCTGGAATGTGTGTGGGTTTCTTTAAATTAGTTGCTCCAAGTCGTTGAGAATGCTGAATGATCCGGCCTCCTCCCCACTAAAATCGGTAATTGAGAGGACCCCAAACCATTCAAGTGTTATGTACATTAGAAAATTCCCCTAAAAGTAGAGGAAACCCAGTATTTGGATTGAGACAGATATAACAGTCTCGTGAGAAGTAGCTAGATATTTAAAAAGAACGGTAAAAATCTGTTCTGTCAGGAAAACAGTAGCAGAAGCAACAAGATTATTGTAGGTAGAAGGAGAAAGATTTTAAGCCACAAAGCATCGAAGTTAGGAGATTCGAGATTCTCGAGACGTGTTACAGGCAGTGTTTTTATGTTTACATAGGCACATACTCCACCCTTTAGACGAAATTATGAAATAAGTGATAGTTGGATACATTAAACAGTTTAGAGGTTATATAAATATTAATATAATTAATATATATATATATACTATATATTATTATATAATATATTATATGATAATTTTAATTAAATATATATAATACTATATATAATATATATATATATATATATATATATATATAAATTTATTTATTATTTATTTATATATATATATTATATATTATATATATATAATATATATAATATATATAA
>JABUQX010022450.1:40000-45000 GCA_015478945.1 Trachelipus rathkii | reverse complement strand
GCTTTTGTGAAATGATCGAGAGGTTTCTCCGTCCAAAAGTCAACGAGCTACTCAACGTTCATGTGCTGGAAATGTATGGTTCCAGCAAGATGATACCATATTGCATACCTCTAGACGTTCACTCAATATTCTCCGAGAATTGTTCCCGGGTCTTCTTCATTCTTTACAGGGTGATATTAGATGATCACCACGTTCGCCGGATTTGACCCCATGTGATCTTTTTCTGTGAGATCACCTCAAATTAAGGGTGCATCAACACCAGCCAGGAAATTTCAAGACCTCAAGCAAGCAACAACGCAGGAAATCGCTGCGATTCCACTGGACATGATCAGCAGGGAAATGGAAAGATTCCAAGAAAGACTTCAACACACCGTCGAAATGGACTGCCGGCATTTAAGTGGTTATTTTCAAAATTTAATGAATCACATGTACCTTTGAGGAATAAATACTTTTTTCTATATCTCTGTTTGTTTCCCTTTCATTGGCTTTTCAAATCGAGGAGGTGTTTTTGATGCAACTTATATATATTTACGTACAATATATATATATACTATATATTATATATATATTAATATATTATTATTATTAATATATAATATATATATATATATATATTATATATTATAA
The DNA here is from genome assembly GCA_015478945.1 of Trachelipus rathkii. Taxonomy (NCBI): domain Eukaryota; kingdom Metazoa; phylum Arthropoda; class Malacostraca; order Isopoda; family Trachelipodidae; genus Trachelipus; species Trachelipus rathkii. The sequence continues at coordinate 44,373 of JABUQX010022450.1, read as the reverse complement.
TATATATATATTATATATATATATATTATACTATAATTAAAAATTTAGGAAAGCTTTGGCATATTTCGTTATGCAAAGTTGTTATTCTATCTTTATCTATAATTTGAAATGTATCATTGAAATCATACAGATATTGTGACTTCGTAAGGAGTAATATATAAAATATTATTAAAATACTTATTTATAGTTATAATGAATGACAAGGATGAAATTGATTCTAGGTTTAATAATTACTGGTTTTATGAAACCAATAATCATCAATCATAATTCATCATTTTAATATATATATATATATATATATATACTACTATATATTATATATTATATATATAATTATATATATTAAATATATATATATATATATATATATTATATATTATATATATATTAAGTATATATATATAGCTTAAAATATATATATAATATTAATCTTTCCTTGTGGGTTTCGAACCCTAACCCTCGCGTTGTTATACAAGTTTTTACCACCAGACCATGAGGGTTAAAAAAAAAAAAAAAAAAAAAAGACCAACTTTAGAAGAATACTCTCTTCTCAGAAGAAAGATATTCAGTCACTATTGACAGGGCTTCGCTCGGACTCGGGTGAAGGTAACGCAGGGTTCCACTCTGAAGGAGGATTGGAGGAAGTTGTATTCAACATTTTAAACTGCTTACACGCTCTCAGATAAATAAATATAGATAATTGTTATCTGTCTTGTGGGTTTCGATCCCTACCCCTCGTGTTGTTAGGCAACTGTTTTAGCATCAGACCACAATGAGCTAAAAGTCAATGGTGACTGGTCACCTTTCTTCTGAGAAAAGAGTAGTCTTCCAAAGTTGGAGCTTTCTTATAGCTCAAATATATTATATATTATATATATATAATAATATATATATTATATATATATACTATAGTATATAATTATATATATATTATATATATTATAATATATTTATTATATTATATATAGTTATGTATATATATTAATTATATTATATATATATATATATATATATATATATATATTATCTATATATATAATATATATTATATATATATATATATATATTTATATATATATATATATATTATACTATATATATGCTTACTGTCCTCCCGAACAGGAAGGTCTTGGTCTAGTAGAAAACCACGACCTGCCAGTTTCTTTATTTATATATTTATATATATATATATATATAGTATATATATATATATTATATATATATATATAGTATATATATATATCTGCCAGGTTCTTATATATATATAATATATATATATATATATATATTAAATTCATCTGCTCTGTATATTTGTTCCCTAATTTAACTAACTATCCTAAATTATTCATCAATCTGATCTCCAAAAGAGAACACGTTCTCCCTTATTCTCCTTTTTTTGAAATCATCATTCTTGGTGATTTCAACGCTCACCACCGTCAATGGCTTTCCTCTAACTCTCAAGATACACCTGGTGAACTTGTCTGCCATTTATATATGTAGAATGACCTCGAACAGTTGGGGCAGTTCCCTACTCATGTCCCTGATCGTTTTTGAAATGAACCCAACATTCTAGAACTTTTCTTAACTTCTAATCCTTCTTATTCTGTTAAACTCTTTCCTTCTCTGGGTTCCTCCAATCACCTTCTTATCCCTGTATCCTCTTCCATCTCTTCAAGTTTTCCGCAGGACAGTAAAGACCCTGATAACCGCTATGAAACGCTTTTAGCACTTCCTTTCTGCTAACTGGTCGGACCTGCGTTGTACTCCTTTGATTCCCCATTGAATTACCTCTGCTTCAGTGTTAGGGGTCCATGGGGGTGTTCAGAGCGTATTACCAAGGTGATTGGTTCTCTCTGGTACATACACACATTCTTTTCCTTTCAACTAAAACTAACATTGATTTAACTTTGCTTGTTCTCGTGCTATTCGCCACCAAGGGACGCTGCCCTAGGGAATTATCGTAGTTTTCAAACAATAGAAACTAAAGCAAACTATATTTCATCTGAGAATCGTGCAAAATCTATTCTACCTGACACTAAAAGCTTTTTTCTCCGTAGTAAGTGAAATAATCTTTATGGTTTCTTTTCATCACGTTCTTTCCGGCCTTTTGCAAAGATTATATATATATATATATATATATATATTAATTAATTTTATATATATGTTATATATATATATATATTATATATTATATATTATATATAGTAATATATATTATATATATATAATATATATATAATATATATTATATATAATATATTATTTATATATATATATATATATATTAATACTATTATATATATATATATATATAATATATATCTCTATAAGTTGAATTATATATTTTTATTAATTTTTTATATATATATATATATAATATATATATATATATATTTATATATATATATTATGTATATATATATATAATTTATTATTATATATACTATATATATATATATAATATATCTATATATATATATTGTATATATAATGTTATACGATAAATATATGTAAAATATATAACCATTATTTATATATATATATATATTATATCTCTATTATATATATATATATTATATATATTATATATATATATATATATTTATATATATATATATATATATATTAACTCTTAACTTTGTTTCTTCCTCTTTTCCTCCTCTAGTATCTTCCGATGGCACAACTGCCGTTTAATCTTCTGCTAAAGCTTAACCTTGGCTTCTAATACCACCTTAAATGATTTCTGTGCAATTCCTCTTTCTCCACCCCATCCAACTTTTTTATGCCCAACATTGTAAGACGTTATTTTCCATTTCTCTGGGCATAACCCTAAGATAGGGTACGATCCTAATGGTATTCTTCCTGTGGTTCTCAAAACATGTTCTTCCAAGCTTGCACCCTGCCTTGGTAAACTACTTAGTCTATGTCCGTCTACTTTGAATTTTCCTACTTGCTGGAAACTTCTCTGATCGACACAAGGGTTTCGTAAAGGTCTTCTGGCGATCTTCTTTCCTTTCTCCCTGATTGTTGGTCCTCATTCCTTCGGTATTTCGGTGAATCTTTTGCTTTGGCGCTAGACATATCGAAAGCCTTCGACAGGGTGACATAAAACTTTGATTTCTAAACTTTCTCTCTCTCTCTCTCTCTCTCTCTCTCTCTCTCTTTTCTTCCTCTCTCTCTCTCTCTGCTCTCTCTCTCGTCTCTCTCTTCTCTCTCTCTCTCTCTCTCTCTCTCTCTCTCTCTCTCTCTCTCTCTCTCTCTCTCTCTCGGTATCTATCCTTTTCTCTGTGACATTTTATCTGATTTCCTTTCCGGTCGTTCCATAGCAGCAGTTGTAGTGGTGTTCCTCAGTATTATTCTATCCTATCCCAACTCTTTTTTTATACTTTACAATAATGGCGTCCTCTCTATTACTTCTCCAACTATCCACCCCTATGCCGATGACTCCACTTTTCATTTGAAAAGATGTTCCACCCAAGAGCAAGTAGCTCACGCTAGGGGGAGGCCGCCTTGGAACAGCTAACCTGTGGACTTTCTCGAATCTCTAATTTGGGTATTGAGAACAAAGTGGTTTTCAATGCCCCAAAAACTCTGTTTCTTACTACTCACCACCCCCCCACAAAACTTCAACATCTTCGGAAACACACAATTTAAACCTTCGTTTGTCCTTAATATTCTTCATGTTTCTTTTTCTAATGATCTTTCATGGAAGGATCACAATACTTCTCTTTCTAAACAAACTTCTAAGAGGTTAGATATTCTGAGGCGCCTTTGGAATTACTTCACCCTCTCCAAGGTGTTTCCTCTTTATAAGGGTGTCGCTTTCCCCTGTATGGAGAGTGCCTCTCACATCTGGGATGGTTCGACATAAATAGCTCTCCTTAAGAAGGTAGAGTATAGGGCTTCTCGTCTTATCAACTCTTCGGCTCTCCCTAACTCTCTCCACTCTCTCCACTCTCTTTCTGCCCATCGAATTGTTGCGTCTCTTCTTTATACTACCGCAATTAAAGCGAACAATGCTCTGCTGAACTCTCCAGCAGCATGTCTCTTCCATTCAGAAGGGCTCGCTCGACATGTCTTGCTCCCCAGTCTAATCCTTTCTCGGTCCAACTCTTGACCCCCAGACTTAACCTCTATGCTCAATCTTACGTGTACTTCACAGGTAAGGTCTGGAGCACACTTTATTTAAATATTTTTCCCAACTACCTTTGACTTGCACACTTTCAAACTATATATATATATATAAATATATATATATATATATATATATATATATATATATATATATATATATATATATATATTATATATATATATATATAACTACATGGATTTAATATTATATATTATATTATAATATATATATATTTGAA
>JABUQX010022450.1:30000-37500 GCA_015478945.1 Trachelipus rathkii | reverse complement strand
TTTTATGGAATTAAACACAAGGGAAAATGATATTAAAACAGGCAATAATAACAATAAAAATCGCCAATTACAAAAGTAAAAGCGTCTTTATTGCCTAATCAAATAAGGACCATTATACTTAAAAACTGACTTTCAATTTTTATTATAGGGTATAATTTCCCCGACCTATTTAAATATTAATTGCACATTACGCAGTTGTTCTCTCAAGATTATAAAAAGGGGTTAATAGGGGTAATGGGTTTGTTTTAAGCCTATTAAGTGAGAAGGCCTTTTCCCTTCATTCTAGACCCTGGCTAAATCCCTTTTATGTTTTCTTCGCAGATAAAATGGTTTTTTACTCTTAAGATACTTGTACTTATTATTATTATTATTATTAATATTATTATTATTATTATTATTATTATTATTATTATTATTATTATTATTATTATTATTATTATTATTATTATTATTATTATTATTATTATTATTATTATTATTATTATTATTATTATTATTATTATTAGTAGTAGTAGTAGTAGTAGTAGTAGTAGTAGTAGTAGTAGTAGTAGTAGTAGTAGTAGTAGAGTAGTAATAGTAGTTGTATTCTAAGTAGTTTTGTTGGTTGCTATAATAATAATAATAATAATAATAATAATAATAATAATAATAATAATAATAATAATAATAATAATAATAATAATAATAATAATAATAATAATAATAATAATAATAATAAATAACTTATAATTGATGCTGCTATTATTTTTTACTTGCATTTCTTTTTTAGTTATATATTGTAATTTAAAATGTTTGTTATTTATCAGTACAATAATTTTAACTGAAAATAAATTGTTTATTTTACATTCAATTAACAAAAGAAAATTATATAATAACAATGTATAAAAAATATTAATGATGAAATTATATTATATAATAATATATAAATTTATTAATTAAATAAACACTAGCAAATTTAATTAAAAAATATATAATTAATAAAAATTTATTAATCTATAATATATAATTAATGATGAAATTATATTATATAATAATATATAAATTTATTAATTAAATAAACACTAGCAAATTTAATTAAAAAATATATAATTAATAAAAATAATTAATAATTAATAAAAATAATAATAATAATAATAATAATAAATAACTTATAATTGATGCTGCTATTATTTTTTACTTGCATTTCTTTTTTAGTTATATATTGTAATTTAAAATGTTTGTTATTTATCAGTACAATAATTTTAACTGAAAATAAATTGTTTATTTTACATTCAATTAACAAAAGAAAATTATATAATAACAATGTATAAAAAATATTAATGATGAAATTATATTATATAATAATATATAAATTTATTAATTAAATAAACACTAGCAAATTTAATTAAAAAATATATAATTAATAAAAATTTATTAATCTATAATATATAATTAATATATAATTATGTTATTAAATAATAAAAATTTTGGAAATTTTTATTAAGAAAATAATAGCATTAAAAATTTTATTGAATAAGAATATATAATTTTATATAATTATTTATGTTTAAAATATTAGTGATTAAAATTGGATTAGATTAAGATATGTAATTTGTTAATTATTTATTTAAGCCTATATTAAAAATACTAATGATTGAATTTATGCTAAATTAACATGTATAATATTTTTATTTATCTAAAGGAAAAATATATTAGCAATACGAAATATAATAAATAATAAAATGTAATTTTATAATAATTTGTTTACAAATATTAATGGTAGAAATTATATTAAATTATAATATAAAAATTATATATAAAAATTATTTATGTTAAAAATCATTAATTAAATATTAAATTATAACAAGTAATTTTATAATTATGCCAGGGAACAAAATTTTAATGATTTTATGTTGCATGCATTAAATATCTCAATTGTTTTTCTTTAATTATATAAAATAATATAAAATAATAATAATATAAAATAATATAAAATAATATAAATATAATATAAATGTAAATATAATAAATGTTATGTAATAAATATAATCATATAAAATTTGCAGTCGGTTTTCATGTCTATGCTACAGTTATCGTTCAACTTAAAATTTTTGACATATATAGAAAAGACATACATTGATATTTGCACTAAGGATAGGTGGACAACGACACTAGGTTCTACCTCACACGATTGTACTTTAATAATATTGGTTGGGGATAGGTAGACAACGAGGTTTAGATCCACTCTGACATTAATTATTTTTCTATAACTTTATAAATTTTGTATCTAAATATTTCGTGTGAATAACAAAACGTTTGTTTTTCTTTTTTGTAGACTGGATCATGGTTCCTTCAAGCAGACATATATATAGGTAAATAAATCAGATGGTTTCTGTTATGTATGTACATACTTATTCAATAGTGCATATAACAAAGTTTGTGTGACCTGCCCATAAAACCTATTTTGAAGTTGCTCTTGGTGACTAAGACAAGAAACAGGCTTAGCATCTGGGCATCTGGGCATCTCGGCATCTGGGCATCTGGGCATCTCGGCATCTCGGCATCTCAGCATCTCGGCATCTAGGCATATTGTGTGTCATAATTGTGAGGAAATGCTTTGTGACTGGACAAAGAGAAAGCGACATCGCCTGCCTTTTGGAGTTTCTATGGTTTGGCGAGAAACCAAGGACCACACAATTGACTGTTATTTGTGTATTATCAATACGAAGGGTGATGGCAAGGAAAGTGTCGTGTGATCTCCTATCCCAATATTTTCTCAACCTATCCCACACTTTGAGGAATTCCTGGTTCCAGTTTTCAATGGTTTGGTCAATTCTGAAGATGAAGGTAGTAACTATTTATTGGAAAATGACGAGGGTTGTGATAAGGTGCATGAAGATATGGTTGTGAAATCCGAAGACTCCTCATCGACCACCGATCAGTCACCAGCCCCTCAGCTGTTTAGCCAACAGGAATTAAATGACTCAGAGGATGACTTGGCCCTCTCCAAGAAAGCAGCTGAGTTATTATCTTCTAGACTGCAAGAAAAAAATCTACTACGCCGCTCAGAAAAAGTGTACCATTTTCGCAAGCTAGACCTGATTTTGATGGACTACTTTTCAGAGAATAATAACTTTGTTTATTGCCATGATATCCCAGGACTTCTCAGCGAATTAGATTGTACCTCGTATAGTCCAGCAGAATGGTGATTATTTCTCAATAGCTCCAAACACAGTCTCTACTTGCACAACAGGAATGTTTATGGTGCGATTCCTGTTAGTCACTCAGTGTATTTTAGAGGAAAGCATAAAGACATAAGAACTGTCTATGATTAACTTACTAAAATATCACGATCATGACTGGAACATTTGTGTAAATCTCAAAATGGTTAACCTCCTACTTGGGCAACAGAAGGCTTCACGAAGTATGTATGCTTTTTGTGTATATGGTACAACCGAGCTTTGGAGAAACATTGGGCACAGAAAGAGTGCTCTATCCATGAGCTCTGGCAGCAGGGATGCAACAACACTGTAAAAGAACCAATCGTCAGCCGTAACAGAATCATGTTTCCTCTGCTCCACATCAAACATTGTTTGATGAAGCAGTTCGCGAATTTTTTTAATACTGATGGTGATTATTTTCAACAAATAGTGTCTGCTTTTTCTGCTTTTTCTTACGGGAAGATCAAAAGTTGTTTAATCTTAAATGACGAGTCTTTTGTCAGAAAGATGAATATCAAGGATGACAATTATAAAATAAACTTCCTCGGTAATAAGATGGAGGACAACTATGTGGTTGTGGTTAAAATAATGCTATTGGCCTTCCGCGATCCTGGCTGCAACATTTGTGCAAATTATCCAATCCTGTACATTCACCTTTATCAATTCCCATAGAACATTGATTCTGTATGTAATGAGCAGGGTGAGCGATTTCATCAATATCTGAAGCCAATGGAAGACCGTTATCAAGGCCGATTGGACAGGAATAGGATAGTAGACTAATACTGGAGCATCAAACGCGATTGCCTTGACCACGACATATAAGTGCAAATATTTGCCTGTATAGTACCTATTTGATCTTCGCATTACACATTTGTAAATATTTCTGCATTACCTCGCGTTTATATGTAAATGTTCTTTTCTATGAAATAGCCTTACTTTTAAACACATATTGTGCTATGTTGAATACATATGCTTCATACTTTTAAGAAGTGATTTCATTCTACACCAATGACAAATCGATAAAAACTCCTTTCTTTCATATTCAAGTATATCTTCGCCAGTGTTGTATCCAAGATAGCGTCCAACATTGCCTTGTTGAATAGCCTTTTGAAAATTTTACATATTGAGAAAAAATAAAAATGTGAAATTGAACAGAGAAAAACTAAGTACAAATTTGAAATCTTCAAACTTATAATTTGGTTAGTACAAGTACTGGTAGCAATGCAGCAAAAATTTTGTTCCCCACTGTTATTTATATATAAAAAAATTATTATCCACCATTCTAACTTGGGACGAGGAAATGGTAATTTCTTTTTCACCGATGCCAGCTTCAGCCCTGACTCCGACTCCGGCTCCACCATATTAAGTTTGCGGAGCTTTGGCTTCAGCTCTGAAACCCTTTATTTATAGTAAAAATATATTTTTTTTATCAGACTCCATGCAACTTCGACTTCAACCGTCTCCCTGATACTAACACGTATACTCTTGTACATCATCTCTCCTTTTCATCCAATTTCTCATTCATCTTCTTTATCTTTTTATCCTTTCTCTTCTTCTTTATTTGAGACTAATCTATCTTCAACTTTTTTTTCCTTTTTTGCTAAATATCTTGTTCTTCCTCTTCTGAAGTTACTGTTGATTTTGGTGTAGCACAAAGCTCCTCCTTGTGTCTCATTTCTTCCTTATTTATTTGTTACTAATTTATTTTTAAAAATTTTTTTTCCTTTTTTTCCCCTTTTCCTTTTCGTAGTTTGTTCATTCCCAAAAGGATACTGACCATTCTCTCAAGACACCAAAACTTTTAATGATTTCTCAAAATATGCAAATGAACTTCCAAAAAATTAGTATAAAATTTCTTTATAAAAGTATTATATATATAATATATGATATATAATATATATAGTAATATATAAGAGATATAGATATATATTAGTATATATATTATATTAATAATAGATTAATAATAGATAGTATATAACTATATGAAGAGAGATATAATATATGATAATATAATAATATATATAATATATATATATATTCCTTATATTTTGATGTACTTTTGTAAAATTAAAAAAAAAATCAGGTCATTTCGACTAAGGGTATTTGCGGTACTTTTGAAAACTGGTATGAGTTGTATCGTTCAAACGGTTGGGTATACTTAAAATTTTAAAAGCATAATAAAGAGAAAATATATCCTAACATAGATTCGTATGATGCATGCAGTGGTAAACTGCTGATTGCCAGCTTTGAATTTTCATTGAAGCTTTGAGAGTAAAAATGAACGTCTTGGTAATTTTTGTGTGACGATATGCAATAATAGTTCGATGGTTGATTCAAATGAAAAGAAACTTTGGTCCAAATTTGTGTGTTCTGGATGTATGAGATGAAATTACGGAAAGCAGTGTTGCTAAAAGTGTGATGAATAAAGTTAATTGAAATTTTTAAAATAGTAAATTAATATATATATTAAGCGTGTCGTAATTATATATTTTCCTACATATTCATACTATGACTTGTAGCATAAAGGTTATATATAATGGTAATAAGGGTATTAATATAAGTTAGGTCTATTATATTACTTCCCAAGGGTGATTACCTAGTACTCTATGGGTGATTATATGTACTCAAAAGTGATTATCTGTACTACAGGGATAATCATAAATAAATATTCATTATAGATCGGCCTAATATATCGGTAAATGATTATTATTTAGTTTTATTTTATATGCTTTATAATAATAGATATTATAATAAATAATTTATATGGGGTAAATATAATCCTATATCCCGGCATCCGTATATTTTAATAAATAGCCAAAAAATGTTAATTAAGTTAACTATATATAAAAGACTTCTATTTATTCGTTAAAAGTATAATCATTATATTATTAAGATAGAAATCAAAAAATACCTACGTATAAAATTTAAATTAACTAGGTGTAAAAAATAGTTATAGACCAAAATAGCATTCTTAAAATATGTGGAAAAATATATACAAAAAGATAATGATAACTTTTTTAGATCCTGATAATCCATGTAAATCCACTTATGATGCGAGAGATCAGAAGAATTATAGAAAAATTTTTTCACGAGGCATTCAATGTATTGTTTTAGCAAAGACTCTCACTCTTGTGTAAAAGATTTTTTCGACATTGTTAATCAGTTTTAGACTAAATTAGAAGATAACCAAAAAAACTTTCTTAAGATTTACAAAATCTTTGTCAGGACTATATACTTTATGGGTAGTTTATAGACTTTCTCAGTGCGCACACATGACTCACTGATAAAAATTATAAGGACATTTAAAGTTTTTTTTATACGAGTCTTTGGCCAGTTGGAAGCTAAGCTATAGGTCACAATAATATCTGATATTTAGAACTTTACTTACTAATATTGTATAAGTAATTCAATTTTTAAACAGCATCTATCACTAAAAATTTAAATTCATCTGTTATTAAGAAACATATAAATTATCAAATCGGCCAACATTCGCTTTCAATCGTATGTACATGAGCTCATAACTTCTCCCTTTTAAAGTTATACTTCGCATATTAAAATGTCTCATTCGGTAAGTACCTGGTTTTATATCCAATAAAATCCGTGGCACTGATAGCAAAAAATTCCATTTGTCGGGAATCTTGTCATTGGTGTGTTGTGTATGTGCGTGTGTGAAATGGAAGGCAGCATTATATATGGAGCAAACGACGTATATTATTATGCGGATCAGTATGCGCGGTTTAGGCTCATACTTGATCATAATGAGAGAATAGCGGAGCGGATACTAAAAAATTTATTATACGAATTACAGTATCCCACAATTTATAGCCCACTTTAAAAGAATAAAATTACGAGCAAACTAAATGCTGAGATGGGACTTCGAGAATGTCGAATACTAAACCATTATAAGAATTAAATAATTTCCCTAAAAGTTACGAACCAATTTGTTAGAGACGGGCATTTATACGAACTAGACAGGTAGAATGGGGATCGCGTGAGGCAATGAGTATGATGTTTAACAAGTATTTAATATATTTGAAATATATTCAACCGAAGTATTAGTTTGAAGCGGAGGTATGATACAGTAGATATTTAATATAAAGTGAAATTTCTTAATGCTATAGTGTGAATCAAAAAGTAAAAAAGATCTTGACCAACAACCAAGGACTCAAATATATCAGATTAGAAAAAAGCTTATACATAGACAAATCTATTGATGATACTTTTAATGGGACAAACTAAACCATCAACTGACACCACCCCACACAATAGTGGGAGGCTAATTTTTGAATATATATAATAA